>KV448269.1:0-56173 GCA_001658105.1 Rhizopogon vinicolor AM-OR11-026 | reverse complement strand
CAGAGGCAGTGAAGAAGCAACCTGGGCGAAACTTTGAGACTGGTTGCACTGCTGCGGAGTGGCTCGCGAGAAGAGTCAGGAATCGGAGAATTAATAACAGAACGGTAAGAATTCCTTTAGTGTGTTGTGGTAGACCTCCAATAATAAACACCTGTATATAACAGGGACCAGAGACGTGGGCGGCGAGTCAAGGCACCGAGCACACCGGTGGTTTTAGGTTGTAGATTGTCTGTCTGTGCCATATAACCAGGTCCGGTTCAGTGTTGACGTTCATGCTATGGTATTTATTCTATGTGCATAATCTGTGATGCCCTGATTTAATACTGTTAGTTTGCCTTACTGTTGTCGTCTTCAGTGAATCATTTCCTGAGCATTTCTGGAAGCTAAGTTGTACAACGAAATTTACACGGCTGATCGGCGAGTCCTATCTCACAACTTATTTGATTGGTATCAGTTCTGAGCAGCCCTAAACTCCAGCACCGTCGTCTCTACAAGATCATAAACCTGGGTCAGTGCTAGACCAGCGGTAGTCCTGTGAAGTATCACGGTCACTGGTTGCCAATGTATCAGGCTATAGAAGCAACTTGCCCAATGATCTTTAACTCATCCACAGTCCGCTCCTTAGCATTTAAAGAAAACCACATAGTCAGGTCTTGATGGTACGCCGTGCGACTGCCTGCCCCGAAGTTCGGTAACATAGGTTCGGGAGCCTTGTGATCGTGAGCACAGAACCACACAATGGCATGCTCCAGAACTCACAACGCTTAACCCATCAGTTCCTGTGCTATGGAAGAGTACGCATTCATCTACCGGAAGACATGAGGTATAATACTACATAGAATTACAATTGACTCACGAATTAGCACTCGGCTGTTTGATTCCATCGCCTTGCGAACGTTGCAGAGAATCTGAGTTTCCTCAGCACCTGGCCAGTCGTGAATGATGTTCCTCAACTACATAAGATGATCCAGTCGTTAACGATGAATGAAGACAAATTTTAAGCTCTTACATAGTAAACATCTTTCCCAGCAACAGGTACGCCCTGGAAAAAATCTAGTGCCACAAACTCTACGTGGTCATCGAGCAATGCCTCCGGAGCATCCCTCTCCCAAGCCTAACCAAACATCGAATACTGTAAATTCCCCTCTGGAATATCTATGTGGAGATGTTGAAACTCACAGTTTGTGCCTGTTTAATAATTTCGGGGAGATCCTGATCGGTTATTCTAAGATGGGGAAACATCTTCGCCAGAGGAATGGAAAATGCTCCAATGCCAGATCCAATATCCACAACAGATGATACATCGTCCCAAGGATAGTCTTTTAAGATCTGCTTCAAAGTCACATTTGGTGAAAATAATGGCGACAACTTACGATGCAGCACTGCAGATGCGCCCACAATCTCACTGTGGCCAACCATACCTCTGTGAAAATTCTGTGCACAACATTCTGTGAGCTGTTAGCAATCAACGTATGACTTTGCACAAATGCCACGTCTAACATCCTATGAGATATGTCAGGGAAGTGAAGGGTAATGTAATACTATCCAAAAACTCACGTCGTTCTTGATCATTTCCCAATAGGTATCTTCCGTACCATCCTTCCTGAGAGCAAATACTCGAGGTGCTTTGTCGACATCATGTGATCTTGCAAATTCTGGGTCCGTCATACTCTCGTAAAGAACTCCTGCGTATTTCGAGACATCCTGGGAGTGGTGTCGTACATGACACCCAGCATTGCTTTTTGACTGGAGTATGAGGGATACTCGAGTGTTTGTGAAGACATTGTGCTCAACTGTTGAAGATGGTAAAGCTTGAGAGAAAATCCTCGACCAGAAGCATGATGCAAATTACCTTCTTTAAAACAGCCCATGAGTGATAAAGTTCGTAATATGCGTGCAGTGTTGCTCCTGTCGAGGTTGACTGCGTCAGCTAGCTTATCCACGTGAAGGCCTTCTGGGTATCTGTCCAGAACATCTGCGATCCGTGCTCGCAAGGCAACATCTGTGCATGCCCAATTGTAATTATGAACAAACTAGGAAGATTAGAAACAGAGAAGAGATCGCAAATGATCGGGATTACATTAAAGGCTGTATGTTGCGGAAGGGCTAGTATTGCGCTCAATTGATGGTATGCACCTTTGAGCAACCTGATGGCCTTTTTGAGGGCAAGTGAGTCTGTCGCTAGGTCGAGGGGGTGGAAAGTGGTAGAATCGGCACTAGAGCTTCAAGTTTGACCTCATTCAAGTCCATCATTTGTACAGGCGTGTTGTCGAGAACCGTGGCTCCCCCGTCAATCGTTCAGAATTTATACTCTTGAGCAAAGATGCAAAGATAGTACATCCACAGTACCGCGATAATCTGAGTACGGAACTAACGTACCATCACTCACTCTAGGTCCGACTACCACCCCAAGAATTCTGGCATCTGTGAGAGGCAGCTAATAGTAGACTGATCGGCGACCTCGGCTCTAGGTGTCTTCTGTGTAACGTAGACGTGGATGTCGGAACCCTACGTAAGAACAGGTGGTTTAGACCTTGCACCATGAGGAAGGAGAGGGAGCTGCATCAATTCAACGGATTGTGCCAAATCATACTACGCAACTTTGTCGCAACACGGACAGCACGCACTATGAAAAAGACAGCGAGAAAGTCATCGTTTCATATTGATATATGTACGAGATTTCGGAAGCTCCACTCGGCAAGATAGGCGATTCCAGTCTCATCAGATTCGATCAGCAGCAAAATAGCACGACAGATTTGCGACAGATCTTTAATTTTCCCTGGTAGTAGAGCGATTGCAATTGCCGATCACATATTACGGAGTACAAGCTGACCTTGTAACAATGCTAGTGACCTGGACAATGACCAGTTGCCGGCGCCAGACGATCGCGGATCTGACCAGTCACTGGTAGGGGATCGAGAACGAACAATTGTCAGTGTATACTAATTATTTTTTTGTCGATACCATTGACCAGTTTCACCATTATGACGCATTCCCTGTTGGAAATACGCGAAACTTGTCAAGGGTGTAGGGCAGACCCTAATAAAATGAAAATAAGCATTCTTTCTGTATTACATAAGTTTGGGCTGAAGTGGAGTGGTTTTTAAAACTCCGCGTTCGCCGCGTGCTCAGCATCAGTGCATGTACAGAGTCGCTCGTGATGGCGGCCAGCCTGGCTTATACTGCCACGGACAAGTCGAGTGGCATAGCTACCACTCAAACATTTCATCATCTTACATTTGGCCTAGCCGCGACTCTTGAAACAGAAGGAACGACTATCTTCTTTCTTTCAAGGTCTGACTACGGGAGACTAGTAAGTCAGACTGAGCAGTTAATGACCCAGTAGGTAAATGAACGGTATGGAAAGACATGATTTAATAGGTATAACGAGTCAACTTGACACTGCTGGAGAAGATTTATAACTTACAAGATGTCTATCACCAACTCCGAAGCATCCCTCTGGTAAACGCGGACGTAATGTCTCAGGACAAAAAGGGTCTCTTGACCCCGGTGTTCGTCCAGGGGATATAGCGCAGCACTTTGCCTTGCTGCACGGTCATAAGTAATGCAATATATTTGTCAATTTAAAAATCTGCAGATCAATATAATCCCCTACAAGCTTGTCCAGAGTCCGTCCGTTTTATTTTGCCGAGTTTGCCTCCAGCCAGGGAGTACATGCTGAATCGGCCCCGGCCTATCAGGATGAATTTTCTTACAACTTATCCGTGATTTGTGAACTGTCTGTCCCATCCGACAACCAAGTCTGATTCGGCGCGGAGGTTTATCCTATGATAGTCTGCTTCTGCTGAACTACGTCTGATTTGTCTAGTTTTTCCAGTCACTGCACGAAGAAATACACGAAGAATATGTTTTCGGCATCAGTTCTGAGCGATCATGAACTCTATGGCCATAGTGTCTACAAAATCATGAACCCGAGTAAGGACTAGACCAGCAGCGGCCCTGTAAATTATGTCATTCAATGGTCACCCATGTATCAAAGTATAAATGTAATTCACCCGATGGTCTTCAACTCGTCCAAAGTTCGCGCCTTGGCATTATGAGCAAGCCACATACACAGGTCTTGTTGGAATGCGTTATAACTGCCTGCCCCGAAGTTCGGTAACATAGGCTCGGGGGGCTTGTGATCATGAATTCAGAGAACACAAAGCCGCAATCCAAGACTCACGATGCTAGACCTCTTAGTCTCTACGCCAGGTTCTTGGAATGCGTGGAAAAGCACGCATTCATCTACCAGAAGACATGAGCTACAGAGGAATCACACATAATCACAATCGTCTCACGAATTAACACTCTGCTGCTCGGTTCCATTACCTTGCGAATGTTATGTAGAATCTTCGTCGCCTCGGCATCTGGCCAGTCGTGAATAATGTTCCTCAACTATATAAGATGATCAAGTCATCAGCGACGAATGAGAACAAATTCAAAATCTTACGTAGTAAACATCCTTCCCAGCAACTGGTACGTCCTCGAGAAGATCGAATACCACAAACTCTATGCGCCCGTTGAGTATTGACTCTGAGGCATTCTTCTGCCATGCCTGACCGGATGTCAATGACCATGGAATTGCTACCTGGGTTAGATGTCTGAACTCACATTCTGTGCCTCCTTCATAATTTCGGGGAGATCTTGATTGGTTATTCTCAGATGAGGGAACATTTTAGCCAGCGGCATGGAGAACGCTCCGATGCCAGATGCAATATCTACCACAGAAGATACCTTGTCCCAAGGATAGTCTTGTGCCCAGCTTTAGAGTCATGTCAACGGTTAAAAAAGAGCGACGGCTTACGATGCAGCACTGCGGAAGCGCCCATGATCTCACTATGGCCAATCATGCCTCTGTGAAATATCTATATGTGATTCTGTGAGCTATCAGCTACGAATTAATAACGGCGCACGTACATCGCGGCTCTCATCCTAGTAGAATATGTCAAGGTCGCGAAGGGCATTGTAATAATGAAATCTCACGTCATTCCTCATCATTTCCCAATAGTTGCCCTCCATACCATCCTTTCTGAAAGCAAACACTCGGGGTGCTTTGTCGACCTCGTATGATCTTGCGTATTCTGGATCCGTCATAGTCTCATAGAGAACTCCGGCGTATTTTGAGAAGTACTGCGAATGAATTCGTGTAATACACCCAGCATCGTTTGTTGACTTCAGTATGAGGGATAGTCGAGTGTTTGCGAAGATGTCTCGCGCAACTGTTTAATACACCAAAAGCTTCAGAGAGGATAATTCTCAGAAATATAATGCATATTACCTTCTTTAAAACAACCCACGACGGATAAAGCTCGTAATACGTGTGCTGTCTTGCTCTTGTCGAGGTTGACTGCGTCAGCCAGTTTATCTACGCTGAGACCATCCGGGTGTCTGTCCAGAACATCTGCGATGCGTGCTCGCATAACAACGTCTATGCATGCCCAATTGTAATTATGAACAAACTGGGGGAATAAGCAACAGAGCAGGGATAATCTATGATGGTGACTTACACTAAAAACTGTGTGTTGCGGAGGGGCCAGTGTTGAGCATAATTGTTGGTATGAACCTTCGAGTAGCCTGATCGCCTTCCTGAGGGCAAGCGTATCTGATATCAGGTCGAGGGGGTGGAAGGTTGAGGAGTCAGTACTGGGAACTCCGTGTCCGGTTTTCTTGTATTCCGCTATTGCTTGACGTGCAGAGGAGTTGATGATGTCCAAGAGAGCTTCAAGCTTGATCTCATTCAAGTCCGACATTCTGAGAGTGCGAAGTGAAGATACGATGATTCTCCTGTCAGTCATTCAGACTTTATAATTCCTGAGGAAAGAGCCAAAACTCGCAGTGAAAACCATAATTCCTACAATCAATGGTCGGGCTCTCGGGAAGCCTGTTGGCCTTGTCACCTAGGTGCCAGCAAGAAATGCGCATGGCTGGAGCGTACGCTGCATGTGTACACGATCCGTCATCGTCGCCGTTGCCACCGAGACCGAAGTTCTAATCAGCCAGATGGTTCAACAATGGTTTTGGATATGGGATGTATTGATCCGGTCTGTCGATACAGGAACGGGGCTACCCCATTTGCTAGTAGCGGAGAAATGGTCCAATTACTTAGAGCCTGTCCAGTAACGGATTCTTTGCGAGATTCTTACTTAGACTACAGACATACCAATTATGGTCGTGAAATTATGGAGATACATCATTCTGTATGACTTTGTCAGTCATCGCAAGAATGAATTACATATACAGATTACTTACATAAAGATCTTGGGAACCACAGCGGTGAAGGTGGAATATAGGGTGCCTTATGTTGGCTACACAACTGCCCAAGCGGGACTCGGAGAGTGCACACACAGTTCTGATTCTTATGAACCCACCAAACTTAGCCCCTTCATACAATGCAACTGCGATCTAGCGCTCAAGCTCAAGCCCTGACTGTACGACTTTGGAACTACCTCGACGAAAGTGGGCTAGGCATTTATTTGAGATGGATCGCACCGACAAGCCAGGAAAGCTGTTTGCATGAAGCCCTATAATGATGTCAGTCAATGACGGATTAAACGGAACAAGTGGGTTTGACAGCGTCATCGGCGTCCAGCGATTCGTACCTAAGTACAAGCATGCCTATAAGAAGAAACGATTTTCTTCTTCGTTCACTGTCGGTGTAGGGGAGACTAAGCGCTGTATCATGAGAGGTAACCACTGCTCATGAAATGGTCGAGCAGACAAATCTATATGACTGGCACGGGCACGATCTATATATCATCGATAGGTAATACGAAAGTTGATTCGAGACTCGAGTTGGTCAGTCACAGGGTTGAGTATGACGTGACGCTGTGACAGTGCTAGCCTAGGTCCGACAGTGACTCACTTCACTCCACCAGTAGTTGAACCAGCCTGTTCAGTGTTCACGCCTCCGATTCCAAATGGTACGAGCCTCATTCTTATTGAAGGACCCACTCTGGGGTTTGGAAGGAAATGCATACCTCCTGTCATTTATGTATTGGGGTCAATGATAGAGGCCTGGTGAACTTCGGTCTCTCAAGAACCTCACCTCTGTTCCTTCCCAAGCCCCTTCCGGAGGGGCTTCGAATTCGAATGGGTGCTGACCTGTGCTGGCGAAGAGAGAACGAAGGCTTCTTGCTGGCCTTTCGGAATTTGAGGATCGACAGGAACGTCGTGCTGAAGATAGTGATGATGATCAGGAACAGCAACATTATGAAGCTTCGCTTGCGAGTCAAGGAGGGAAACAATTAGCGCCGATGGAGATTGTCGGCTTCCCGAAGAAAATGACCAGTCTCCTGCTTAACCAGTGCCTTCATCGAATCATGTCTGGAAATGACGATACCCTGCTCATCATCGACAAATGATCTACATTTATGTTCAGTTATGGTTCAAAACTGGCGTATTCTTTCGTTTCTCCGCAACGGTGCACGAATATTTATTTGTATCGACGTTCCCCTGACCGGGGCTTCCTTATTTCTGGTGTTCTGGTCATTTCCCCTGGTACTATCGGTAACTCCGATGTTGTGGATGATAACATTTATGATGCTACATTCGAGAGTCAAGTTGTGTTCGATGATTCTATAGCGTTGCATTATCGTGCGATCATCCATGATAACGTCGGGTGTTACTGGCGTCGAGTGACTTCTGGCCCCGAGTACTTGTAAGTTATCTACTCTCCCGGAGACTCGTCGAGGACTCCGACGAGGACGAGGAGAGCAACTACATGATCAATTCAACAACCTAACTTTACAAATGAAATATTTGCCACTTCATTCTTGGCATCAGTTCTGAGCGATTCTGAACTCTATAAGCATCGTGTCTACAAGATCATAAACTTGTGTGAATGCTAGGCCAACAACGAGCCTATGAATTATTGTCACCCGTCAGTCGTCACCAATACATTAGGGAATAGAAGGAACACTTGCTCGAGGGTCTTGAACTCGTCCAAGGTTCGCTCCTTGGCATTGAAAATAAACCACATAGCCATGTCTAGCTGGTATACCCTGTGACTACCTGCCCCGAAGTTTGGTAACATGGGTTGAGGGGCCTTGTGGCCATGAATTCAAAAATACGCCACACATCACTCCAAGACTCACCACGCTGAACCGGTTAAATCCGACGCCAGGATCTTGGACTGTGCGGAAGAGCACACAATCATCTTGCACGAGACATTGGCTTTGCAGCAGCACCGTATTGAATTGCAATTGACTCACGAATTAACACTCGGCTGTTTGGTTTCATTGCATTGCGAATGTTCCGGAGAATCGTTATTGCCTCTGCGTCCGGCCAGTTGTGAAGAATGCTTCTCAACTTCATGAGATACTATTTAGTACGCCACGTTCGACATGGCAGCTGTCGTGCGCACCGCATAGAACTGCTACAATCACTTGTCATCACAAATCCGGCTTGTCGTCTCACTGATTTTGCAACACCACCTTGGAATGAAGCGGTGCTTGTCATGCCACCGTCCACGTCACTCTGTTCGTCATCACTGGAATACAGTTATGGCCCAAGCTAGGTGTCGCGAAGCAGGTACTCAACTATTTATATGCACAGCATATGACACTTTCCAAGGTCGTCGCCCGACCCTAGCAGAACAGTTTTCGGTAGCCACGAAACCGAAAATCTGCATTGTCAAATAGGATCGAGTTAGCAATTTAGATGAAGGTCGTGGTAACATTCAATATCGAAACGGACTTGGCGTTGCAGGTGGGTGAACGAGAAACGGCATTCTCACCCTTGGCGCCAATTGTAGAACTGACTTATCCACCAGGATACATTCTGGTGAAGATGAATCGTACAAAAGCAGTCCAACCGGAGAGTCTCGACAAAGATGTCTTACCATTGGTTCCATTAGAGCGGACGTTCACGATTGCTCACGGTCGAGAACATAAGTCGATAACCAGGAGGCAGTTGCCTATTACACCGGCATATGCATTTACAGACTACAGATCACAAGGCCAGACAATCAGTCACATAATAATAGACATCTGAACTCCACCCACAGGCGGGCTTACGCTGTTCAGTGTTTACGTTACTCTATCACGAGGCCGAGGGCAAGACAACATTGAGACTTTGACGAGAAGCTGTTGATGACGCATCCCTGCGAGTATTTGCGAATTGAAGATGAAAGACTGGTACGACTTGACAATGAAACTGAGATGTAGTGGAAAGAGAAGATGCGAAATGACAACTCGGACAGCCAGCACTCTACCTGGTGCACACCGCACGGGATAACCAGCCCAGTATGTATTGATGAGGAACGCTACGCCAAAAATTCCCACGGGGACAGAATTTTGACCACTCAGCCACAAATTAAATACAATTATCACTTCCAGTGACCTTGTAAACAAGACTTTGCGTGGCACTATTATGCCGCATTCAATGAGAGAATGTTTGCATTGGTAAGATGCAGGTAGCTATTTGGGCGGAGCCCCCGATAGCGGCCCCGACCTGTGTGAGGATGAGCCGAGGTGAGCTGCGATTCCCAGGATATTAAGAGTGAAATGGCACAGCGAAGTGAACCTCGGATCCCCAAAATAGTAGGAGCTGGGAAGTAAGCCCAGCAACGCATCGAGGTGAGGAAGTAGAAAGAAGGACCTATAAACTGAGTTAGTAAAATCACTTCCTTCTGCATAAGCAAGATTTGCAGGCATCCGTGGTAGCAAAATACGGGCATCTGCGTGAGGAAGAATTGCAGGCATCCATGTGAACCAAGACCAGGCAGGTATGGGCAACACAGTGGTGTGGTAGCTGGGTGAAAAATGCCACTCCTTATCAGTCTCTCTGCACCGTAGGGTAAGAGTGCCGATGAGAGTTTGCGGCAGCAAACTTCCTGCATGAGTATACAGAGTAGTGCAATGGTGCCCACAGGAGCTCTATACCCACGGCCAGCTTCCCCGCTGGACTTGTCTTCATTGTGTGCAGATGCACACAAGGATCTGGACCCTTATAGCCCTCCGGTTGGCAGTAAGAGGAAATATGGAAGCGAGAATCTCGGGTGTGAAATCAACTTGGTGGCGAGCTAGAAAGAGCCATAGACAGAAAGCAGAGGAAGAGAAGCAAAACAGGGAGAAGCTGAAGACAGAAAAGAAAAGCTGAAGACGGCAGGCTCGAGCCTGCTGGAGCATGGCGCGAGCACTGAGGTGTGGAGACAAGAGACGCCACGTGCCACACAGCCGCCGCTGTCGCGAAGTCCTTAACTCTAACCCTACAAGTCGTGCCCCCTTTCGGGATAGACCATCAAGTAATATTTATCACTGAGACTAACCGGGATCACCGCACATCTCGCTAACGAACACAAGACATGGATCCATCCGAAATATCACCCGATTACGAGCTCACAGTCCGCAATCACATTCGCCAAATCTTCCTTCCATACATCAGAAAACACATTACCAAAGACCATGTCGCATATACTGAGTCTAAACTCGAGCAGGTTAGTTTAACTTCTTTAGTAGTATACAAGTAGGTCCTAACGCGAGGAGAAGATCTTCACAGAATCTCTTGACTTCATTCCACTAGCCGACCCGCACGCACTCGTGCTACCCTCAGATCCACTTGATAATCTCGTCAAGTCCCTAGATTCCCTAGAGCCCTTTGAAGAGCGCTGGACCACAGATGCAGACACAGTACACAAACTCAAGTCAATGTTCAAGGCTATTGCGGGCGAAGGTGGCGAACTGTGCAGTGATGCATACTGGCGGGAGAACGATCATATGTGTCGGTAGCATTCCCTTTCTTCGCTCATACTACCCTGAGATCATCAACATGGTGTAGATACACATCTCGCAGAGATCTACCGACCTATGACCCCCGCCCTCACCAACCGTTCACGACAGCAGACCTTACACCCAGGATCTAATGCTCTCCGCGCATCTCTCCCTCGCACTCAGCCTACCATATTTGAGCACATTGGTGTTAGACCCGTCGTCGTGGAACAAGTCGAGGAATTCGATGCACCTATCCTCGAGGTGGTTTTGTGCGAGATATTTTCTCTTTTATTCTTGACAGGCAACCGTTAACAAAAATGACTTAGGAATCTTCGCCCCACGATGGACACCGCTACGCGAAGTTATGTCCTCTCGCAATTCAAATTGGCAAATCCACCTGCGCAATCGACCGAAACCAACATGCATGTCACCTCCTTCCTACGCGCCGATTCTCCGCCTCCACATCCGAACCCACGTCCATTCTCCCCGCCTCTCTTTCCCGGGTCTAAAGCGAACTCGGGCTCGTTAGGGGCAGGCATGTTGAATGCAAAGGCCATCATGGATAAGATGGATGATGTTCCCGCCCCCGTGCCAGAAGAGCTAGAAGTCGATATGGACAAGTTGAATATGATGATTGTTGATGGATGGGGTACGCAGATCATTTCCTTTTATCCACTCTTTGCATGAGAATTAATTTGTGAATGCATAGTGACTCTTCCCATATCCTCTCCTCCTTCCGCGTCGCCATGCTCCTCGCAACACACGGAAATCGACGAGCTATGGGAGGATTCGCCCACTCCGCTTGGCACGCCTGCTACGAGCCTTTTCAATGCTAGAATGGGTGCGCATATATTCACCCATTCGGCGCCTTTCACCTTGGGTTCGCGTTGCATCATCTTTTTCTAACTTTTCATGATGGGGGCCTGGTAGATGATGTGGAGGTCCCCCGTATTCACAAACCCGGACACGCGCTTCCGTCCACACCTGGACCGAGAGGACCCAAAAGGTGCGTGTCACAGTCCCCATCTACACACATACTCACGCACTTTCTCCAGCTTGAAGTCGCTTATGGAGCACCTGAAGCCCGTGGCCCCCAGGAATGCAAAGGCAATCAACTGTACAACACCCACGAAACAAAAACCTAAACTTCCACTCTCCTTCTCTTCCGCACATGCAGAGGATGGGAGGTGTCTTGATTCTATGCTCGGGCAGCCGCCTTCTGATTGTACTGCTTCACCCTGGACTACTGGTGCACAAAAGGACAAAAGGGAGAACTCAGACCGTGATTCAGATCCAGACGACTTCGAGATGGATATAGAACAGGGTTTCGATATGGCGCTTAAGCACGTGTATCACGGAGTGCAGGAAGATAATATTGAAGGTTGTGTGTTGGAGGAGCGGCTGGATGAGAAGGACGTTGCATTGATGGACGGTACGTGCATTTCCATCTTCCTTACCTTGAGATGTTTTCATCTTTCAAATGTCCTGCATATTTTTTTTTTCACTCGAGTATCTCTTTAAATCGACGAAATTCTCATACCGCTTTCACACAGTGCCACACCTTCCTCCTCCCACAGCGCACTCGGGTGCATCTCTCCAGCCAACAAGAATGGGATACCTCGTACGTGGATGCAAGGGGAACACGCCCATGGACGCAAACCTTCCCCGACACTCTACATTACAACCCGTAAAAGGGATCAAGCCCCTCAACCTCGAATTATCCTGGAGGTACGTGTCTTATTCTTGAATATATCTAATGTATCGTTCAAGTCAAGTCATAATACCGGCTGTTGTCTTGTAACTACTCACATGTATGGACGCATTCAGGCCTTTCAAGTTCACGCCTCCGATCCCAACGGACGAAATCGTTACTCTCGTTGAAGGATCCGGTCTGGAAGACCTCGAGAAGCAGGGGTATATTGATACAACAAGCGAAGCAAATGTTCATGGATTACTCAGAGACATCGATACTGCCATTGGTCATTCAGTCAGCATAGCAGGATGCAAGAATTTCGATGACAGACGCGGCACGGGGAACATTGGCCTTTCACCCCCACGTTTTAATAAGCCCTTTCCTGAAGCTAAGGGCTTCGAACTGGTCCTGACGAAGAGAGAACGAAGGCTTCTCGCAGGCCTTTCCGAATTCGAGGATCCGCACGAACATCGTGCTGAAGACAGCGATGATCGTCAGGAACAGCAAGATGAAGCTTCGCTTGTCACGGAGAACGACCGGCACGTCAATGGAAATGGTCAACTTCTTGGCGAGTATGATCGATCGGGTATTCGATCAGTTGTGCGTCCATTTAATTCTTGTCTGGAAAGGAGATTGCCTTGCTCATCGTGGACCAGCATTTGGGTGGTGATCTACATTTACATTCCAATTTCGGTGATTTGAACCCGGCGGGACGTTCGTTTCTCCACAGTGATGGGCTAAGGTTTACCTGTGGCGACACTAGTACTCCGCCTGGCTCGGTCCTCTATAATTCTGGTGTCCTGGATAGTGTTCCTGGCGTTGTTCTGGATGAGGACCTTTGTGGTGTTGTGTTCGACGATTCTGGTGTTATCATCCATGATGACGGGGGCCGCCACCGCGATCGAGTTGGTCACCCCAGGTACCCGGAAGTTGTCTACTCACCCGAGAACGTTGGCGATTCTGACGACGATAAGGAGAACAAATTCTACTACACGTGCAATGGACTTCAGGATCAGCCACAAGGAGTTGAGAACCAAAGTCAAGTACCATTCTCGTCTCGCCCTTTATCAATCCAGAAGCACCACGGCCCAAGTTCATTCCCGACGAAGTTCCGTGCTTCTCGAGGACATGGTCAAGATACCGGCGGTTTCTTCCCACTGTCATTCGGCGCCGAACCGGGGCGGGTTCCAAAAGATCCGATTGAACCGGGTATACTGACATTGGATAGTGACCTAGAACGAATTCATGTATTCCAACCGGATAACAATGTCTGTGAAATCCAAAGCCCTGGGAAAGTTCAATATATCCCGGAGAATGATACACCGAAAAACGTATCTTCATTCCTACAATACTTTGTGCTGGAGGTGGACCTACCGGAAAACGTGTCTTCGTTCCTACAGTACCTTATGCCAGAGGTGGATCCACCAGTATCCAAACGCAAACGCCTGGACGACCCCACTGCCACCCCCACCGCTACACGAGCACTTCTCGATGACCATTTAGCACTGCGCAATAAGCCTATCACACACGCCCCCCTGCCGCTGACAACTCCCACGGCCATTTCCTCTCAGCAGCAGGCATCACAGAGCAGCGGCACCTCGCCACCCCGTGATGCGCCTCCAGAGATCTTCGATGTTCACACCATCCGTCTCCCCGATATCTGGGACCCACCGGCCACAAACCACTGCTATCTCGCAAGCATGGCTCTCATCCAGAAGCGCGCGCTCCTCAGAGCCTTACGGGACCCCGAGTGCCAGGTTCATCTCGTAGAGAGGTACGCGTTGGGTGGAGTGGACATTATAATGGATCCAGACACAGCTGTGCTCCTTGCACCGCTACTGGCGCTTCCTTGTGAGGTCGAAGGACTCACCGATCGCATTTCGCATGCGTCCTGGCGGTACGCACACATCCTGGTCATTCTCGAGGCATTTCCCAGCGCGGACGCATTAACAACCGACGGAAATAAAAAGATCACTAACAGCACCAAACTGACCCCTTATGCGTTCTCACCACCCATGCTCAAAGCCGTTAAGAAGCTTCGCCGGCTGTTGAGCATCGCTGACGGTTTTGGGACGAAGAACGCAGGGTGTGAGATTCATTGGGCGTTTGCCAATGATGTGGGGAAGGCAGCCCTATTTGTGAGGATTTTTGGGAACTTGGCTGAGGAGCGGGCTCTCAGAGAAGGCCGGGATGCACTTTGGGGAGACCGGGGGTGGTTACAAGTTGATGAGCACGAGGTGTGTCACTCACAGTAGCTCATCCTATTGGTCAATCAGGGGGCACGTTGCGTTTCATATTTCTTCCAGGATGAAGCGGATCTTGCCACTGCGGAGGACATGAATTCGTTCGCTGCATTCGTCATGCTGTATCAGAGATCATTGCAAGAGATTCTCGACATGTCTTCTGAGCGCCGTATGGAAGAATTTTCAGATCTGATGGGAAAATCGCGGATAGTAAGATGTTTCATGCTCTGATGTTCGAAATTTTGTCACTGACTTTCCAAGGCCTCTCTAAACGCCCTGATCGAGCAGCGCGCACAGGAGATGGATGTGGATGCTACCACCGAATCTGGTGTAGGTTATAGCACGTTAAATATCGAAATAGAGGGATCCATTCAGTACTAATCATTCATTACCGATATTCACTATAGCCTAGTTTGAAACCATCCTGTGTCAATCTTTGCTGTCAAAGTGAGAAATAGAATGAAGGCGAGAACATCAACGTCCGACATGAGAGGAGTGTGTTTGCCTCATGGATCAATGACGGGACATAATCAAGGCGCTCGTTATCTTGTGTGCAGTGCAGTATAGACCACCAAAACACCAAACCCGTAGTCTTGTATAGAGACTATTTGGAATTCTTGCCTCCCAGGTTACACCCACCCTCAAAACGTCTAGTACAAGACTACCGAATATAAAACCTACCAAAATGGGTTGACATACCACTGCTTTGAGATTAGCTAGTCCGGGACTCCGCTCTCTTCGGTAATCAAATAATAACGGTGCAGAGAGGTGCAGACGATGTCCACGGAGGCGATGAAACAACACTGCTCCAACAGAATGGCCGGCATGTGGTGGAGCACCACAAGCGCCTTGAGTAGCGCTTGTTATCTGCCGATAGGAAGGCACATGAGTCATAATTATAGTGGAGGATACTTCTGTAATATTCCTAATCCAACCGCAGTACATGAAAAATCACATCAGAACAGATCGCTTATTGTCTTTAGTCACTCGGTCCAGAATATATAAATTCAGCGAGGGGGAGCCTCTTTTGTCCAAAGCCGATACCCTCGAGAGTCATACATCGATACGCCCATGTATAACCACAGAACATCGCCATATGGTCTTCAGAACAGACCGCGGAACAGGGTCTACCCTCGAGAGTCAGGCATCGATACACCCATGGATAACCACAGAACATCACCATATGATCCTCAGAGCAGACCGCAGAACAAGGTCTACCCTCGAGAGTCAGGCATCGATACACCCATAGATAACCACAGAACATCACCATATGATCCTCAGAGCAGACCGCAGAACAGGGTCGAATCGCAGCGAGAGTATCGCGAAAAGGAGAAACTTGCATTTCACAATCTGCAGGCTGCCCTGAAGGAAGCCGAGCTCGCCAAGCCTCGTTCCCGATGCGACACTTTGAGCAAAGGTGAATACTTCTCCGTGGTCTCTCTATTGCGAGTAAGACTGACGAGAAAAAAGCGGCCAAGTGTCTGCGGCGTCTAGGGGAAGAGCAGATTAACCTGGAGCAACAGCTCGAGGTGCTCACCAACAACAGGGCAGGAGCTAATATGCCCCAATCGCAAGGTAAGAAATGTTTCAATCGTGTGTGCTCTGGACTGAGTAAGTGCGTGTAGCACAGGAATACTATATGTCTGATGAGGAACTTGAGGATTGGTTGACTCAGTTGGAATATTCTGATTACCAGGCGATGGCCGCTGGAGGGCCGCCTAACAGAGGTTGGATATGAGGGAGAGGGTGTATAATTAGTTACCATCGAGGAAGCCGAAGCACAAGGAGTCACGTACCAACATCAAAATGTATGCCAGAGGTATTTTCTTGGTACGGGGGAACTGCAGGCAGTTAGAGCCATTACGGGCAATAAATAAAATGAAACCCGAAGTTAAACCTTCTCGTGCTATAAAAGAACTCAACGGGCACCGCGTTGAACGTAAACATAAGCTGTGGCCTTGACGATTACACTGAAATCAAGGATCCGTTGTCCTTGCGGGGGTGATGTCTGCATTGATAACAGGGTTGATAGGTGGAGCAGGCATCCGCCGATGAAAGAGTTTTTCTCTACTTGATCAAGTCGCCATAGCGTCCTGCAGTCAAAACTCAAAACCATCAGGCCTGGGTCATTACGAGATCAAGCGATAGGACGCACGTGTTATCGCTCCTCCCAATGTAAGTAACAGAATCACCGGGACAGCAAGACTAAAAAAACAGTTATCGATTCCACCAATTGTTGAGCACTCGGCGGTAATGTCCAGAGCCATGAGGTGTCCAGGAGCTCCATATCAATATCGACATCATGAACGTTAGGGAAGCCTGGTGGATCATGTCAAAGGCGAAAATAGTGTACGGCCCCTTTAACAGGGGGACTTATTAACGCTGAAATATGAAAGTGTATCAGGTGAGGCGCTGCAAGCGCTTGATATCACACGCTGCGCGCCACCTTTGGTGTGCCGCCAGAAGGCCTTGAGCTTGAGGGCGCAAGTGCCTCGCAGCATGCCCAAGTGTACACTCATTCTGTAGCTGAATGTCAGGGGACTTAGATATGCTAAGAATTCATACTTCTCACTCTACTAGTTTCATCTAGCGCTTGGAGGGACGAGCGTCTTTCCCATCCGGTCTGTCCCGCTAATCCCAGCGTGGACAGATGCAGATACATGCTGTACATAGGGTCGGAGCGACAGCAGGTATGCAAGGCTATGCGCGGGTGTTTTTGGAATCGGATAAGACAGCGTCCGGGTGGGGTATCACCGGCCACATTAAGTCTGTAGAGTTTCTCGGGTTGGTGCTTACCAAGTTATCCGCCTCGTAGCATATTGTGGAACTCCAGCTACATCCGCAATACTAGAGTGCCGCCACGAAGGGCATGATCGAACATTATCCCGAAGGATCGATGATCCGTCGATAGCGGGATAAAGATACAACTATCCATTTATATTGATCAGGGTTCCAAGAGTCTCGATGTGCCTAATCAGATATACTGCAAGGGTATAACTTATGTTAGTAATCGGCCGAATCTCGTCAGCATAACGACTAAACAGAGTTATTGTTTTACTCACCCTGAAAGACTGAAGTTGATCAACGTGGTGACTTTGATTGACAAGTATAAAACATGCCCCCCGAACAGAACCTCGATCGATCTCCCAACGAGACTTCATCTTTTCTACTAGCTGTTCTTCGTTATGAAGAACACTCGGATCTCGCAGATTTCGCAGTCCGCGAAACTGAACAAAAGTGCTGCCCAACGCCGCTACAGGAAGAAGGAAGGGCAAGGGTTTTTGCAGCTACGTCAGGCCCTGAAGGAAGTGTCCAAGGATGATCCCCGATCGAAACAGGACACCTTGAAGAGAGGTATGTACGTGCCTCTGCCACCTTTTTCTTGATCTAAGTAATATTCCATTTGAGCTTCCTGTGAGCTTAGACGCCTTGCAGATGAAAACCTTTTGCTGCTGCAACAAAAGGCACTCATCGAAGTCTGGAACAATGGTAGAGAGTTTTATAGAAACGACCATCCTCGACCACCACCAGGTATGGGAGGACTTCCCAAGTGATTGACTAAACTGAGCTCATGGTCTAGATGATGACCCTCTGTTCGGTATGCAGTGGTGGTCGCATGATACAGCCAAGATGGCAGATATCACACGCTCACATACGGCTCGCCACGATGTGCCTGCTGCTTCAGTATCGCCAGACGTGAACATGTTTGCAGCACCAGATTCAGCTGAAAGGTTACCCACAATAACACATGATCAAATGAATCAACTGTGGGCACAGCACCAAAACGGGGATATTCTTATGTGCAGTGGAACTGGTTATTCCACGGGAGACGGCGTCGGGGCAATATACAGTAAAGACACTCGATGAGTCGCGGTAAGTGCAACCTGTGACCATGTCAAGCTCAGGGTGTAGTGTATAAATAAATACGTGTACGTTGACCTCTCAGGTTTTTTTTCAAAGTAGTGTGACAGTTACATGTACTTACAATTCAATTAATGAGCTTACATAATCCCCTTACGCGGACTCGGATAAGATTATCAAATACGCGACTTAGCACTTCGCATCGCTCCTTGCACGAAGATCGCTTTATCGCCAACGTCGCGGCTGTCGGTAGCTTCTTCGGACTAGTCTCTGTTCTCTGCACTGCAAGTACTACGTGCACCCTTCAAGTCGCAGCAGCCAACGCTATAGATTTCCCCTCTTCTACTTACAGGTGATCACCATGCCCGAAGTCAAGAATAAGGTCTGTCTGATGTGAGTGGTGTAGCAGCATCTGACTGTGAGGGCTTCACTTTACTCAAGATAATCTCTATAGTGTTCACGACGGATGGGGAATTGCTCCAGAGAAAGGCATGAAAGGTGATGCCATCGACGCAGCAGATACCACCAACATGGATACCATCGCCGAAAAACATTCTTATCGCACCCTCCTTGCGCACGGAAACGCAGTCGGTTTGAACGATGGCCTCATGGGAAACTCTGAAGTCGGGTGTGTACAACATCAACATGCATCTCAACGCGCCGCATCGCTCAATTCAGACTCATAGACACCTCAACATCGGTGCAGGCCGCATCGTGTGGCAAGATATCGTCAAGATCGATGTATCCATAGCAAAACGTCAGTTCCACAAGAATGAGACGATTCTTGCCAGCATGAAGCGAGCCAAGGATGGAAATGGCCGTCTTCATCTCCTTGGTCTGGTCAGTACACGTTGTGGGCGTATACCTCATTTCCTTAACTTTATCCCCTTAGGTTTCTGACGGTGGCGTACATTCTCACATCAGACATCTCAAGGCGCTCTTGGAGACTGCGAAGGAAGTTGGCGTCCCTCATACTTACATCCACTTCTTCGGTGATGGCCGTGACACTGCCCCACGCTCAGCCAAGGGCTATGCAAAAGAGCTGCTGGATTTCATAGAAGAAATAGAGTATGGCACACTTGCCACTGTTGTTGGCAGATACTACGCCATGGACCGCGACAAGCGTTGGGAGCGCATCAAGATCGCTGTTGACGGCCTCGTCCGCGGTGAAGGCCAAGAAGGTAAAGATATTCTCGAAAAGATCGAGGAGAGGTACAGCAAGGATGAGACCGACGAGTTCTTGAAGCCCATCATTGTCAATGGGGATGAGGGACGCATTAAGGAAGGCGACACACTCTTTTTCTTCAACTACCGCTCAGATAGGATGCGGGAGCTCGCCACCGTCATCGGGTTGCCGGACAAGCCTATCGAAATAGATATCCCTAAAGATCTGGTAAGTTCATACCTCACCCGAATTGACTTGAACTGATCATATGACGCAGCACATCACCACCATGTCCCGATACAACGCCGAGTTCCCATTCGCGGTGGCCTTCCCCCCGCAAGCAATGACCAACGTCCTGGCCGAGTGGCTTTCAAAAGAAGGCATCTCACAGGCGCATATTGCAGAGACGGAGAAGTACGCCCACGTCACATTTTTCTTCAACGGTGGAGTGGAGAAACAGTTCCCTGCGGAGGAGCGCCACATGATTGCGTCTCCCAAGGTCGCTACATACGACAAGCAGCCAGAGATGAGCGCCCAAGGCGTTGCAGATAAGGTTGCCGAGGTGGTCAAGAGCAAGAAGCACGAGTTTGTCATGTGCAACTTCGCCCCGCCCGACATGGTCGGCCACACGGGTGTGTACGACGCCGCAGTTGAGGCGATCACTGCTACCGATAAGGCGGTCGGAACAGTATACGACGCATGCGTTGAGGCTGGATACGTTTTACTCGTCACTGCTGACCACGGAAATGCGGAGCAGATGATCAACTTGGAGACGGGCGCCCCTCATACCGCACACACTACCAATAAGGTGCCTTTCATCATGACTGCCCAGGGACTTGAATTTGCGAGTGATGAAGAAAGTAAAGAAGAAGGGGGCGCACTTGCTGATGTTGCACCCACTGTGCTGGCGATCATGGGCCTGCCACAGCCTGAAGGTAAGGCTTCCATGCAATTGAGTGGAATGTCTCTGACTAACTTGATGTTCCATTAGAAATGACCGGGCGTTCGTTGTTGAAGAAATAAATAGACGACAATGCAGCGTGGATGAATATCCATAGAAGAATACACTGTATACATAGACAGAGCAAGATTAAAACACAATATTGTAAGTTAAAGGAAATCGAATACAGCGAATGGATATGTATCAAAAGGTAAGTTTTGTCCAGTATATGGCAGAGCCCCAACAGGCAATAAACAACGACGCAAAAAAAAAATTACTGAAAGAGTCTAGAGGTTGCGCAGGAGGCAGATAGGAATGAGTAAGCACGTAGTTTCACCAGGTTATTTGCTAACCATCTCGCTGCACTGCAGTGAAAGAGCTTGACGTCGTCGAATATGTATTACATAGCACAAAATGACATGGTGATTTGGCAGGTCGTGACCGTGAGAGCCGATCGGGACTCGGAGTCGGTATTGACTCTTTCTGGACTCTTTTCGACTCGGATCCACCGTACAGCGAGCTGAGTAGCATGCTAGCAGATAATGAAACTGCTCGCGCTCCGCATCGACGTCACGCATCCAACTGGTCACTGGTATACCCGCCATGGAAATCTGACCTATGTGCAAGAGAAGCTTCTATAGACTGAACCACGATATACGCTCTCCAGCCTGTCACTAACTCAAGGATTTCAGTAAGATGGCGCTCTCAGGCCCCAGGGACCTATTCCTCGCGATGACCCCGACAGCATCTCGACATATGGTGCCGCAGGATGCAGAGTGTTGGGTACCTTGTCGACTTTTGACGAGACACGACGACAATGATCATCCATAATTCTTTCAAATTGTACCTCAGGGCGAGTCTGCATCTCCAACCTCCGTGAGGGTGGGTGGAAACAACTATTCCTTCTGTCAAGCTCGTACCTCCTCCTGAGCACGGAGGGATACGTATCCGTAGCTATTTCAAATTCCGATAAGGATTACCCTCTCGTGTTTGCCTGGAGGTTTAAAAGGGAGGCTCGCTCCCTACTTAACAGTCATCGAATTAAAATACAGTTAAACAGCGCCGACAAGACTCAATATAGCCTCCTCAAGCTCTCCGACTTCACACCGGCTGCCCGTATCAACACGCCGATCGCAGCCTTTGCATGGAATGGCTTGCGAGGGGTGCGAGTTGTCGACCCCAGCCGCCATGTGTCTTCTGACATCACAATAAATCTGCGTGTATTATATCACTGACAAGAGTTAGATGCAAGAGATTGTCTACAACACGCGTATTGGTTGGTTCCAAGGCGCGACATTGGGCACCGCAGTTGAGAACAGTAACTGCTTGTATGCTCAAGTCCGAGCAAGGTTGCCTCAGGGCTTGGTTTCAGTCTTCGGAAGCTCCCCAGACTATCACAGAAGTTTATCTCATTGACCCCAACGAAGGCTGGACGTGATGAGGTTGCACTGATGGAGGGACAATAGAGAGAATATTGCATAAAGATTGCATGCACGCAGTACATACATGATATCCAAACTCAGCTAAGGTACTTTACATAAAAGTTAGTTATAACCTTGGGTGAAACTAATATGTACATGTCAATTTTCCATCCTCCTAGATGCATGTGCTCATTTTCCTGAGCCTGAGATTGATGCCACGCTCACCTGCCTGCAGGTCATCCGACGGCGGCCCATCGGACACTTCTCGATACCAGTTCGTCCGTGTTCGCCTCTTGAACATGAAGATGATTGGCTGGACATGTTAACACTGGCGGCCCGGAGCGCTATTGATGGGATGATCCTTTAAATAATGTCGTTCATTCAAGTACTAAAGGTTCGTTCCCATTACTCGTCTGCTTCCAATCCAACTTACAACAACAATGGCTTCAGGATCTGCCGTCAAGGTCGAGTTCGACCCCAAAAACATGCCGTTCCGCAGGCTTGGTCCAAGTGGCCTCCGAGTCCCTGTCTTCTCCCTTGGTGGATGTATGTCCCACGCAAAGTCGTGTGTTCAGTGAGGTACTGACTGGGAGCTTACCTAGGGCTTACGCTCGGTGGAACTGTCATCGGCGACCCAGTGAAGGTGAGTATCCAACTCCCCATCGTCTTCAATTTGCCCCAACCTTCTTCGAAGGACATCATTAAAATCGCCTTCGATAATGGTATCAACATGTTCGATACCGCAGAAGCTTACGCGAAGGGCAAGTCCGAGCTGGAAATGTAACTTTCTTCGTCGTTTGGAGATCACCGAAGCTGACTGCGAGGGAAGGGGCCGTGTGATTAAGGAGCTTGGCCTCCGCCGGACAGATCTTATCATCACTACCAAACTATTCTGGGGCCTCCGCGCCGGTCCCAATGATGGTGGTCTCTCCAGGAAACAGTCAGTCTCGTGCGTGCGTACGCCTGGGTGATGCTGACTTAGTTTCAGTATTATTGAGGGAACCAAGGAGTGCCTCGAGCGTCTTGGTCTTGATTATGTTGATGTTATCTTTGCTCACCGCCCAGATGTCTCAGGTATGGTTGGTCGCGCACGCCGAAGAAATGACATCGGCTGAATTCAATTTCGCAGTCCCCATGGAGGAAACAGTGCGCGCATTCAACTGGGTGATCGAGAAGGGCTGGGTATGTCGCTTGTACGCAGGAGAATAATAGGAACATACTAACGGCACTCCAGGCATTCTATTGGGCAACGTCTGAATGGTCTGCATACGAGATCGAGGAAGCGCAGCGTGAGTTCCCTTTTGCGTCAAAGAGTCGCGTACTGAGGGTGGAATAGACATCGCTACGAAGCTTGGACTCCATGGGCCTATCGCTGAGCAATGTCAACACAAGTAGGTGTCCCACACTTTTGACATTGTGCTTCTCTGAGATCTTGATCAGTATGTTCCATCGTGAACGCCCAGAGAAAGAGTACCGGTAAGTTATCACCATGTTAATTATGATAAGTGGTTGAGAAGTTTTCATAGACCTTTGTATAAGAAGTACCAGCTGGGAACCACTGTGTTCTCCGCTCTTGCTAGTGGTCTTCTTACCGGAAAGGTGGGCTCACTCCCCACAAGCCGATAATCACTTTCTGATAACGAGTATAGTACAACAGCGGTGTCCCAGAGGGTACCCGTTTCTCGACGCACTCCAACTTTTTCAAAGGCACCGTCGATAGTTTGCAGAAGGAGGAGGGTCTCACGAAGATCCGCAAGGTCAATGAGTTAAGCGCAGTCGCAGAAGGTGTGCACTTCCTCATTTCTTGTCTGAAGTAATTCTCGAACCGACACACCTTTTAGGCCTCGGCTGCACTGTCACTCACCTGGCACTCGCCTGGGTTGCTAAGAACCCCAACACCAGCACCGTCATCCTCGGTGCCTCAAAGCCTGAGCAAGTCCTTGATAACCTGAAGGCCCTCGATGTCATTCCAAAGCTCACTCCTGAGATCATGGACAAGATTGAGATCATTCTGGAGAACCAGCCTGCTGCCCCAGTACGTTATTGCTTTTCATGAGTAAACTTGACAAGCTGAAACTTTACGGTGATAGCCAACGTTCGGTCGCTCATCACTTGATCCTAACGGTCGTCAGTGAGGAAAACTGATGGAAGCTCAGGGCATACGTATTTGGAAAATGTTTTCTAATGTAGTGTGATTCGCGCAGTATATAGGGGTTCATGCTTTACCAGCACGGATAAACATTTGAGTTCATGATGTCATGTGGGGAACATAAGGAGCTGAGCCGGACCGTTCGACAGCCTCCACTTCCGAAAGAATTTCCGAGAAACTGACAAGCATGAGTTCACGCATGCCAAAGCTGACTTGATTGCATTCTGCCTGTTGCAACATGTGTCACAAGCTTCATGATAAGGTGCGAGTGAGATAAACACTCACGGGTGTTCGTCGGCAAAACATAAATCCATTCTGTAAATAAGACACCGCGGCCATGATGCATCAAATACTAATACTGCTTAGAAATGCAGAAGCTTTCGCGTGCATATATAGTTTGTATAAAGTCCCATTGTGCCCACTTACAATAACCAGTCACTTCACTGCAGTCCATCTGTAACAGCCATGTCTGAGTCCGTCAAGACCGAGTTTAACCCCAAGAATATGCCCTTCCGCCGTTTGGGCCCTAGCGGTCTGCGGGTCCCTGTCTTCTCGCTTGGTGGATGTGAGTAGCTTGTTTAGGTGTGGAAGTCCTAGTGCTGAGAATGTTTCACAGGGCTGACGCTAGGAGGGACCGTTGTCGGTGACCCTGTCAAGGTGAGGGAGCCCACTGGCAGCTCATACATATTGACGATAAATCTCACCGTTATTCTCCACTCAGGAAATCATCAAAGTTGCCTTTGAGAATGGCATCAACATGTTCGACACGGCTGAAGGATACGCAAAGGGTCAATCGGAAATTGAGATGTGCGTAGTCAAGGGGCAGGCACCCTAGGAACTACACTAACACGCGTGATAGGGGTCGCGTTATCAAGGAACTCGGCTACCGTCGCACTGATTTAATCATCACTACAAAATTGTTCTTTGGTACACGCACCGGTCCCAACGACACTGGTCTCTCAAGGAAACAGTACGTATGAATAAAGTTGAATCAGGGCGTTTTGTGGATTAACCCCGCCAAAGCATCATCGAAGGTACCCAGGAGTCGCTGAAGCGTCTCGACCTCGACTACGTTGATGTCATATTCGCACATCGTCCTGATTACAGCAGTAAGTTTTCATAATTATTTCACAAAAAAATATTAATCTCAAGACGTCAATTTAAGCCCCTATGGAAGAGGTCGTCCGCGCTTTCAACTATGTGATTGAGAAGGGCTGGGTGAGTCTGAAGTCTCCCTATGTCTATCATTTTACTCAAAGTCTTCAGGCATTCTACTGGGCTACATCAGAATGGTCTGCCAGGGACATTGAGGAGGCTTACCGTGCGCTACCCTCGTCTCTTAAATGACCTCTCTTTGACAAAGCCACTCAGATGTCGCTGATAAACTCAACCTGATCCCTCCTATTGCTGAGCAGTGCCAACACCAGTGAGTAGACAAAGATGCGGCTCGTCCAGCGTTCTGACTGGTGTCTAGCATGTTTCACCGTGAGCGTCCCGAAAAGGAGTATGCACCTATCTACAAGAAATATTCCATTGGGACCACTGTTTGGTCTGCATTGGCTAGCGGCCTCCTCACCGGAAAGGTAATTAATAGTTCACATATAGACTGCAGATCCAATGACTGATGATCCGTGATCTTCAGTACAATAACGGTATTCCAGCAGATTCGCGGTTCGCCGCCCACTCCGACTTTTTCAAGGATACCCTTAAGAGCCTCAACGAGGAAGAGGGCCTCGCCAAGATTCGCAAAGTCCAAGAGCTCACCAAGCTCGCTGAGACGGAGCTGGGCTGCAGCGTCACACACCTGGCATTGGCATGGATTGCAAAGAACCCGAACACAAGCACTGTTATCCTCGGCGCTTCCAAGCCCGAGCAAGTGGTCGATAACTTGAAGGCCTTGGACGTCATCCCCAAGCTGACACCGGAGATCCTCGAGAAGGTTGAGGCAATCCTTCAAAATAAGCCTGCACCTTCTGTGAGTGTCATGATGGAGTTACATTGTGGGTTTAGGATGCTGATTTTCCTTCTTAGCCTACCTTCGGCAGACCAGGACTCGATGCCTATGGTCGTCAATGAGGTCGATTAGTAGTAAGCGGTTCGGTTTGTAAACAGCCTGAGCACAATTAAATGAGGCCTTGAGGCCGTATTATACATAAAAAGTGATCTCCAACACCGCGAAACTTTATGAGCTCCCCAATATATGCAGAGTGAACGGAGAGGTTAGAAACCCAAGGACAGACCAGCAGCTGAGCGCAGCTACCATGACAACACGGGCCCAAGTAAAGAAGAGACGACATATAACTCGAGATTAAAACATCCCTGATCAAAATCGACCACGTAGCAGTCATTCAGTCAGCCTTCCAAATCTGAGTCTGTAGCTAACTTACAGATTCAGATTCATTGCTCCGTGGCATCATCAATTCGCCTTCCTCTGGCGGGAACCTCTGACGAAGAATTTTGCCAATGAGGCGATTATGTCTCGTCCAGTGCCGAAACCCTCTTCAGTTTTTCGGGTCATCGAATGCAACCACAAGACGGTGCGTGTGTCCAAAGCCGCCCACATCATGAAGAACGATGCTTGGTCGGCATGGATCAACATACAGCGCCCTCTGCAGACTGCACTGCTGACAGTGGATGCATAGTTGGATATTCGGGCAGCAGAACTGAGGCTAGGGACAACGAGGAAGGCAATGTTGACATTCAAGATAACTGAAGACTAGAGCAGAATTAAGTGATCATCAAGGGTGTGGCAAACGAGATAAGCCATGTACGTAGAGTGTGAATGCCTCCCACTCCGAGTTGAGCTTGTCAATGAACGGCTTCCATGGCATCAACGTGATTGGCGAGCTGGGCTATGCAAATGGTTTATAAACCCTGAGCGTGAATGTGCGGTGCGCCGAAGAGGAGGGGAGACACTATAATTAAGAGGATGGATCTCTGGCGGCGATCTTTGGAGTAGACAGTTTGGTTGGCAGTCAAACGGCCCCGAACCCCAGCTTGACCATAGAAATTGAAGTGCGCACTGGATTCATGAGCAGTTTTCCAAGAAATAAAAGAGGACGCGCACCTCACATATCGAATGAGGCCGTCTCATAATGTCGCAGAGAAGAGATCATTAGATTGGCCAAACTGTTGATTCTGTAGATACAGGCCAGGATTGTTTCCTGGATACGACAATCAAAGGAAGACGACGAGTTTGGCCTAGTCACGCGAGTCCCTGAAAGAACTTTGTGAATTCAGCACAACCTTTCAGCGCCTATTAACATGCTTGTTGTTGAATGCTGTGGGTGCCTTTGTTCTCGGACAAGCGAGACGCCGGCCTGCCTGCCTCCCTCCTCATTCACAGCCAACAGGACAGCTTTAGATACTACAGCATTTTTCGTGACCATATACACTTTCAATAACATATTCACATACCAGCAATAGCGATTTCACCCGACTAATGGTCAAGGTGAGTAGTAGATTCTTTCACAGCCGGCGCTCGCAGTAGACTGAGAAGTGGACAGAAAAGAGTAGAAGTTAACCAGCGTGCACTGGTCGATAAAGTACTTGCACGATATCCCGAAGACTTTACAGGTTCGTAGAGCTGAGTGACTGTCCTTGATATCGGTCCACTGAAGAGCGTCCAGTATTTCGAGAGTTGTTACAGAATGCTGACGACGCCAGAGCGACCGAAATCCGAATAGAATTTCAGACAAGTGACTACGCTAAACATTCCGCGGGAGCAAATGGCAAAGTTAATGGAGTCAATGGCACAATTCCAGACTTGCTCAACACGAAGGTGAGCTTGAGGTTGTAATGCCCTCCAAATTAGTGCTTAGCTTCTCGACAGTTGTCCAAATGGATTGTTCGCAATAACGGCGACTACTTTGCAATCAAAGATTGGGACCGGCTAACGAAGATCGGTACGCATTCTATCTATCGCGTCCAAACTTTCGTACTCATTGATATTACTAGCGGATGGCAATCCTGACGAACAGAAGATCGGAGCCTTTGGTGTTGGTTCGTAGAGTCCCTTCACATCTTTCAATTTGCTAATGAATATATCTGTATAGGATTCTACAGTGTTTTCAGCGTCACCGACAGCCCACGGGTCTTGTCTGGAGGTAAGAACCAAGCCCTTTTTTCGCACCAGACGACCGAATCCAACACTACATCTGACAGGCAAAAGTTTATCGATATTCTTCGAGGGCGATCAGGTATGCCGCGAAGTTCTGTATCAGTTTTGCTTTTCTTAAGTCTTCCTCTAGCTTTTCACCGAGGACGGCACTTGCGCCGACAGTCCATGGACCTCCATTGAGATGGAACTGAAGGAAGATATGCGAGCCCCCGTCCCGAAACCGTTCGACTTGGCCCGATTCTTGGCAGCCACTATGACATTCATGTCGAGCGTTAAAACTACTTCTGTTTTCTTCGACGACAAAGTTTTCTTGAAGATTCATAAGTTCAGGGAGTACTCCAGCGATGATCTTCCTATTCCCAGTGATATGTTGCGCAAGAGCGAGGAAGATACGATGAAGATCGGGACTGTCTCAGTAGTTAGTGAGTAACATGTTGCGTTTTCAACGCGAAGCATACTGAATCTGTGCTCACAGCCCAAGGGATTACTGTCAAAATTACGGACTGGGCGCTTGCTGCTGGAACCAAGAAGAAGTCTACCCAACACGCTGGTGTGGACAACCTTCCAAAGAATCCTGCGAAACGCAAAGGATTTTGGAGTAACTCCAAAAAGAGTCAAGCTCCAAATGTCGCACCTCCATCTCGATCGGCGACCATTGACCATCCGCCATGGTCGACTCATACTGCCAAATATACGGTCTATTCGGCTCAGGTGACAACCAGCGCGAGCCATGATCTTCTCAAGGGCTTAAAAGCCATGACGAAGAAGGAGCCTCCTTCTCGCTTCGCATTTGAGATGGTCTATGTGAGCCTTCCCAGTGGTGCTGTTGTTAATCTCACTCATGACGAACACAGTTCTCCAAAGAAGAGCATGATGCAAGAGCAGCAGAGGAGAAAAGCGATCCGCTGGGAAGCGTATTCAGGGGACCGCAGGGTCTGTTTCCTGAGCTAGATGGGTATGCTAGTTTTTCGTTCCTTCCCGCGCACATTGTCATATTGCTTTATAGGGATATGGAATACAGGTCCCGGGTCTTCATTGTAAGCTTCACCTCGTGTTTGATGATAAACATGCTGATGAACTGCAGGGTCAAAGTACAGCCCAAACGACCGGGATTGGTGGACACTTGTCTGGCGGATTTATACCCACTGTCGAACGAGGATCTATTGATTTAACGTGAGTGCATATTTTTTGCACCAAATATTATCTGACATTTGCTCAGAAATGGCCATATTGCAAGTTCGTCCCAGCCTCTGAGTGGTTCTCCTTTGGGTGGTACTGATATTTTGCACAGAATGGAACGAAGAACTTCTGTATGTCGGCGGATTCCTTGCCAGACTTGTCTATGAAAAAGAGATAGGCAACATCCGGAAATCTTGGCCGAAGGGTGCCTTGACCAATAGCACTGTGGCGGCATCTTCAAGAGAGAAGGCATCATATGCCATGCGCTGTTTCACATTCAATCCGTCCACTCCAGATGGCAAAGTCTCGAAAATATTGCAAAATGCATTTTTCAATTGCTCGAACAGCGATTGTTTTCCTATCATTTCGAACTATGGTATCCAGAACACCAAGGACGTTCGACAGCCTAACGAAGACTTCACCTCGTTCATGAAAATCATGCCTATACTTCTTCCGACGTCAGCTGGCGACCCGCCTAGTTTAATTGACTCCCTTCCGGAACAATATATGGTCCGGATGTACTCGTTCAGAGACGTAGTGAATGAGTTGGAAGGAAGAATCTTGCAAGATGACGAGATGGTCGGTTTGCTGCGGTGGTGGGTCAGCGTATATGATATAGTACCGAATCGTGACAACGTCCAAGGCGAGCTGATGGAGGCAGCGAAGTTGAGCATCGGAAAGCTGAAGCGTCAAGTTACACTTAGCCAGATCTCCAAGTTCATTGATTCTAGCGTTTGGATCCCCTGGCTTCAGTCGGACGACGCCCTTCCTCCAGACACCATCCCGTTTTCGTTCACCAGGCCTCTAGACCGAAAGCAGATTCCCTCAGCATTGAGTTGGGAGTCGATGACAGTCGTGGACTGGCTGAAACATCTGATAAGCCCTCAGATTGATTTGGCTCACGACATCCGCAAAAACCTTACGTATTCCAACCGGGTCCTGGTGATACTGGGGAATATTTGGAGCACGTTGTCAAGTGACATGAAATCCGAGGCACAGGAGCTCATGGAGGACGTCCCATGGATCGCCACAAATAAGGGGCTCTGGCGAGCTAATGAAGCGTATTTCCAGGAAGCAGATGTCTTCCGTGATTTACCTGTCGTTACTGGCAACGTGTACGATCCCCAGGTAGTGACTGTACTCACCGAGTTTGGAGTCAAGAAGCGCCTTGACTTTACAAAGCTCTTTGAAAAGTACGTTAATTTTCAGGGCCTTGATTTTACCATTGTTGATAACTTTTTAGGGCGGGGCAATCGGATACGTGGTCGGCAGTAGAGATGATCAGATACCTGAACAGTGACCCAGACACACTAGAAATGTTGACTGAGATCCAGTCTCATGCCGTGTTCCCTTCCGACACAGGCAAGAAATATTGCATCACCGAGTTGTACCTTCCACACGACGATATTCGCGAGCTGGGCCTTCCAATCCTTAATTGGCTCGATAGGATTGATTCCGAGGATGGTACTTTTCTTCTGGTTTTCTTCCCTGGCGGACGGCTGACTCTATTTTAGAGCAATTGTTGACAACTCTGGGATTCCTTCGACATCCACCTCTGGAGAAGATCGTCGAGATTGCTGGATCAGATGACCCTGACATTCGGCGCGCTGCCTTTAAGTACTTTTCAAACAAGTTCGATGAACTCTACGATAAGGACTATGATCCCTCGCTTTGCGCTGGCAACCCTTTCATCCCAGCCCTTAAAGAGGGTGAAGTATGTGTAGGCACTCACGAGGAGGTAAGGTCTCTTCGTTATTTCCTCAGAATTTTTGTAGCTGAAGCGGAACAAACACCAAGGTCTATTCTGACTCTTCATGGGCAATGATGGGATTCCAGCGAGTCCATCCTTCGGTCGAGAAAAAGGTTATCAACCGACTTAGGATGCGGGAAGCGCCATCGGCAGAACAAGTGATTGAGGTTTTCAAGGAGAGACCGCCTAAGTCTTTCGACATAGCAACAAAATGGTTCGCGTTTCTCGCTACGAAGCAAGGTGAGACAGGCTGCGTTGTTCGGTGGTCTTGTTTTCTAAATTTTGACTATTCATGCAGTCCTCTCTCCTGGGGATCTTCAACAAATTGCCAATATCCCTATCGTCCCCGTCAAGAATCCCGTACCCGAAGCCGATCCAGATTCGGTTCGCATGGTGCCGCCTCGGGAGTGCTTTCTTGGTGGTATCCAATACGCCGACGACCACCTTTATCGGCGGCTGTTTACCTTCGTCGATTTTGGTGACACCGCCAATGGGTTTCTGAAAGCTTGCGGTGTCAAAGCCAAGCCAGATTGTTCTGACATTATCAACATACTTATAAAGGACCCTCTTGATTTCCTCAGAAAAACCAATAACAATGCAGAAGGTGGCCCTGAGAAGTGCGTGAATCTCCTGGAGAACTATGCCTCCGCTCATCTTCAATACAGGTATCTTACCGAGCTTCGTACAGTTGCAGTTGGGTACGAGGGGCTTTCCGAAGAGGACAAGGGAAGCATGAGGAAAGCTCCGATCTTCGTCGGCTACCACGTCTCAGGACTCTCCAATACAAACCAATCCGCTATTCTCAAGGACGAGTTCGGACTCGTTAGAGCATGTGAGATTTTGATCGCTGACGACATGGAAAACCGCCAGAAGTTTGGAAACTTAGTCTGGCTGGCACCCCAGGATGAATTGCTTGAAAGTAGGGTCCGTTTACCTGAAACGTTGACCTAGCTAACCCAAGTCACAGAGCTCTACGAATCAGTGGGATCTGGGTATTTGAGCAATCATATCCAATACAACGTGAAACCCAGCAAAGAGTCAAATAAGAACAACTCTTCCCGCTGCGGTGAGACTCGAAAGAAGATCGTGGAAAATTTACCCATTTTTCTGCACGAGCTTGACAAGAAACGTCTGAAGAACCCTTCAACGCATCTCTATTGGGATAAAGAATCACGTTTTCTCGTGAGAGGCTGCAAAGATCTCAAAGTTGAAAAGAGGCTTGAATCTAGCTTTTGCAAACCTCTTGAGCGTGGCTCCGAAAACTTCGAATGTCAAGTTTCCGCCGAGATCACAGAGGAAGACTCTCTTGTTACGCTGTGGCTCAAGGACGAGCAAGTTGCGGTTGATATGTATGAGTAAGTGGATTCGTATTTCTCCACAGCTGCAAAACTAATGAGTTTCCTTTAGCGTCGCTGTAGCGCTTTGTCGTCTGCTTTTCAAGACTCACAAGAAGCATGATGTTCTCAGTCTGATGACCATTTTGGAGACGGACAAGGAAGTCTTGAGGCGACGAGGCTATGATGGTAATTGCTCATGGCAATCTTACGATTATCCTTATCTCACTTGTAACAGTGGACATGATTAAGGACGCTCACAAAGCCGCTGTTCTTGAAGACAACAGGAAGGAAAAAGGTATACAGAATTTACTTGCGTCGTCTATTTGGTACCATTGACTAACAACTCCACAGAACGCCAGGAGGAAGAACGGAGGAGGCAGGCAGAGCAACGCAGCGAAGGACCTTATTATGGTGGCGTCCGCTTCCGGTCCAGATTCTTCGAATTTTTCATGCGGAGGTCGAAGGGATCCAAGACTGCCGGTATCGTTAAATCCGGAGAAGTTGGTATGTCTTGTATCATACCTTCCGGTATCCAGCAAGCTCATTTCATGCAGACCAGTCGATTGATGAAATCTTCGAACAGCTTGGCAAAGGAGAGGCAACCAAAGAAGAACAGGAGATCCGAAATAGAGAGCACCGTGGTGCAAGCAAGAAGCTGAAGGATGTTGAATACTGTGCTGAGCAAAAGACCACCGACCTTGAGCTTGTCGGTACGTAGGCCTTTATTGCTTGTCATGAACTGATAGTTAAAAAACACCCAGATGGTGTCGAAGCCCTTGCTGGTTTGACGAGGGTTTGGAAGCAAAGTAAGTTCCACAATTGCTGGCGTCACCAGTGAATGACATGGTCGTAGAAACTACGGAGGAGGACATTCCGGAGCATGATCTTGCGGACTTCGCAGACATGGTTCACGAGCTCAGCAGAGTCTTAAACCTGGGCAATGCAGATAACAGCTTATTCAATATCTTCTGGCATCCGGATGACCCTGAGTTAATGGGATTCAATCGTAACCGGCTCATTTTCTTGAACCTTGCACACTACACCAAGAAACGTAGGTCAAACTTCATGCTACCTGTCCAAAGTCCTAATATGTATCACCCATAGACCTACGCGCGCCACCTGGTTTGGCATATATTGAATGGTATGTGGACGTGAAGCGTCACTAGGCATGATATATGCTTATACAACCCCGCTCCTGCAGGTATTACATCATCGTGCACGAAATAGCCCATAACAAAACACCTTTCCATGACGAACACCACGAGTTGTTGATCTCGGCGATTGGTACTCGTAATTTGCGGAAACTGCACGACGTGCAGGCCGTCCGCGAGTATTTTGAATGCTCGGAGTAATCTTCTTATCTAGTATCAGGCTGGTTTGCTATGCATAGGATTCTTGGGACACTAGGTGTATTTTCGGAGTTGTATGATCCATCTCTTCCTATCTATATTATATGCAATCACATAACTACATCCTATATGTGCGCCCCAACTTTCCTTCAAAATATCGACAACCTATTAAGCCTTAAGGCCTCATCGACATTACTTATTATTTTATTATATCGTAATAACGCTGCCGCTGGGCAATGTTCGGGTTAGAAATACACTGACCACCATGAGGTCAAAAATTTCCTTCCGACGCGAATTTCTATACTGATTGCAGTGTTGGTGGACCTTGTAAGTTTCCGCGTTTCGAGGAAGAAGCCACTGCAATGCAACTGCAATGCTTCTGTCACACGCGGAGTCCGGATCCAGAAGGTTAGCAAAGCCTTCATGAGCGCTCAGGGTACGAAGGTTAGCACGGCCACTGTGGACGGCCGCCGATAAGTATTGGGTGCAGCTTCAAGAAGCTTAACGGTGAGCACGATACGTGTTGAAGACCTCGGGCTGCCGCAAATGTTGCACTATATTCAGTACCTCTTGAGCTTGACTTGCCCACATCCTCCCGGGAATCGCGGCGCCCAAAACTTGAAATAGCCAAAAATGCGGAATTAATTTAGGAATAGGCGCTAAGCGCTCGTTGATCCTTTCGAGGGTGTGGGTCCATCATGATCCTGTACGCAAGTAAGACGCGAGGCCCAGCTGCTGTGCTCACAGCGTTATTTAGTTCGCTCTATCTCGATTCCCCCACATATCTCATTGCGACAAACTTCGTCGTCCTGCAATGCATGAGGTGAGCCAGTTCCAATACCAGCTGCGCTCGGCTGGGCCTTTCGGCGCTTACTATATTCGAGTTCAAGGAAGTAGCGGTAGAGGTCAATCAGCGAGACCTTGTCGATAAAGTGCTTGCTCGTTACCCAGAGGAATTCACAGGTATGTTGAAAGCTACGTCGAGTCACGCACAGTACGACTAATTTCAACGAAAGTCTTCCGAGAATTGTTGCAGAACGCAGACGATGCTTGGGCCAAGAGCTTCGAGATTGTCTTTCAGAAATCCCATGTAGACAAATATGCGAGTAATGGAACCAAACCAGACCTCGATTCCGTCAAGGTGTGTGATGGGGCGAAGTCATCTACGGAGAACTCACGGTTTCATCCAACAAGGTCTGCAAATGGCTTGTGAAGAATAATGGTGCCGCATTCGAAGAAAATGACTGGAAGCGTTTGACGAAAATTGGTTTGCAAAGATTTTCGTCAACCTGCTGAGTGCTGAAACTTTTATCTAGCCGAAGGAAATCCAGACGAACGAAAGATTGGTGCATTTGGAGTCGGTACGCATGCATTTCTATTATCCTGCCCATTCCTAAGGACAATATACAGGCTTCTATAGTGTATTCAGTGTCACGGACAAGCCAGTTGTCAAGTCGAGTGGTAGGCAATCTCTCGATCAAGCTCGAGCGGTACTCATCCATATGCTACAGGGAAGATGGTGTCCCTGTATTATAAAGATGGTGGAGACAAGGCATGTTTTTCCTTAGACAACCATTGCCATTCAGCGCTTATAACGTGCATGTAGCTCTATGTCAAGGCAGAGAAATGCACCTGTGATAATTGGACTGTGATAGAGATGGAGCTCAAACACGAGTCAGTCATCCCGCGGATTTTTGAACTCACAAGATTCCTGGTGACATCTATGACGTTTCTTGTGAACGTTGAACGTGTTACGATCTTCCTGGACAACATAGAGCTGTCCCGTGTGATAAAATCTCGGGAACTCGACCAGTCAATAACTATTCCAAAGCATATGGTCACCACGAGCCGAGACGGCACCATGTCCATCGACTCTGTTAAACTCATTTGTCGGTATCTCTTGTGCCTTTCCGAACCCGAACAGCACTGATGGTCTTGGCAGCCCAGGAGGTCAGGGTTGTATTCCCTGAAAACCTTGTCGGAGCTCCCAAGAAATCCACTGTACGAGCAGATTTAGAAGAAAGCGAACGAAATCCGACGAAATCACGAACTTTTTTCTCCACCAAGACCGAGGAGGAAGTAACATCGAAACCAAATGGAAAAGTTGTAGCCCCAAGATATCCAGGTGCTGCTTCTGAAGCGAGCCTGAAAGGTGGCGCAGAATTTTCGACAAAATGCTCCATTTACTCTGCCAATGTTAGCGTATCAGCAAAAGGGGATTTGGAGGCTGGTCTCAAATTCGCAACGAAGAAGAAGCCTCCCAAGAGTTTCTCATTTGAAATGGTCTTCGTAAGTAGATGTCCGTGAGGTTCCAACATCGTCTTATTTTGGCGTACACAGTTTAATAAGGAGGAGCATGACAAGCAGACGCGAGAAGAAGACGATAGTTCAGGCTTCGGAAGTGTCTTCCGCGGGCCTCAAGGATTTTGTCCTCGATTACAAGGGTAAGTCAAGGCATTCTTTCGGAACGTCCCTTCTTACGATGGGATCCGACAGAGAACATGCGGCTCGAATTTTCATCGTTAGTAATCATAGACTGCGTTATTTGATTCGATCTCATGTGCGTGGCAGGGGCAAAGCACAGCTCAGACGACAGGCACGGTTTGCCATATGTCTGGTCGTTTCATTCCAACTGTGGAGCGTGGCTCGATTGATCTTGCGTAAGTCTCCAGCAACCCTGCGAGAAGATGTTTCTGATTGGTTACTTGATAGCAATGGCCATGTTGCGAGTGCGTAGTGCACCAATCCTAGTAGTTTGTTCCTCTTTGACCCCCATGCCACGCAGAATGGAACAAGGAGGTCCTTTACGTCGGCGGTTTTCTGGCGAGGGTGGCCTATGACTTGGAAATGAGCAAAATACACGATGCATGGCCAAAGGTGGGAAATGCTGTTGCGACAGAACTAGCATTGTATACGATGAAGTCCTTCACCTTTCATCCTTCGACGCCTGATTCGAAAGTATCCATTATCATCAAGGATGCCTTCTTCGATTCCTCGAGAACACATGATTTCCCATTGCTCTCGGATAAAGGCATTCGGCATACGAAGGATATTCGTATCTACCATGTTGACTTCGCTCCTTTCATGCAAAACACCCCAATACTCCCGGTCGCCCTGCGTCCGGAAATAGCAATCATGGTCGGAGACCTCCCAGAGAAGCTCCGTGTCAGGCCGTACACATTCAACGACGTCGTACGCGAATTGGAGTCACGGTGTCTGTCCGAGTCGGAGATGGCGGCATGTTTGCGTTGGTGGACAAACACGTTTGGAAGCCATGGTCCCTTGAGCGAAGACCAAAAAAAGCGCCGGAATGAACTGCTGAAAGCTGGAAAAGCACTCTCTGGGGGAAAGCAAATCAATCTCAGCGTCATTAAAACATTTATTGAGGGACGAATGCTGAATGTTCGCAATCCAGATGACCCTCTGCCAGAAGACACGATACCCCCGGCTCTTATTCAAGGTCTTAATAATCCCCTCAGAATTCGGGAGGCTCTTGGATGGCAAGAGATGCCGATCGCACACTGGCTTCTACACCTCCGGGATGGTAATCTGGACCAAACGCATAGTATCACGCGGACACCCAATTTCGCGTTCCACACCCTCACTGTCCTCAGTAACCTTTGGTACGGACTACAGGAAGAAAGCCACTTCGAAATCAAGGGAATTTTGGAAGACGTTGCTTGTATACCTACGAATTCTTCGAACAGATCTTACATGCATAGGCCCAATGAGGCGTATTTCCCTGAGGCCGACGTTTTTCGCGACCTGCCCGTCGTCAGACAAGAGCTCCTTAGTGATCCCCGGATGGTGAATATGTTGGAATTTCTCGGAGTGCAGAAACGGTGCGACATCGAAACATTCAAATCGAAGTAAGTCGCTAGGAACATGTGCCATCGTCTTTGTTAAGAAACCTTACAGGGCGATGAAAGATGATCGCTGGGATGCAATAGACCTAGCGAGATACCTACTATCATCTATGGATTATGCGCATCACGTCATGCAACTAGAACTCTTCCCTTGCAGCGATGGCAAAAGGCGTTGTATAAGAGATGTCTTCGCAGCCACCGACATCAACAGGAGACTCAGATTACCTGTAGTCAATTGCGAATACTGGGATTCCAGCTATGAAGGTATATCGTGAACCGCCTTTGCATTTTGTACTCCACTGACCAATCTCAAAGCGCAATTCCTAGTTAGATTTGGGTTACGCGAATACCCTACAATAGAAGAACTTATCGGGATCGCATCATTGCCATCCGAGTCCGATCTTCTCGCTAGACAAACTGCTTTCGCATATCTGTGCGGGCCTCAATATGAAGCAAAGCTCGAAAAGGAGTTCGATCCGTCAAAGTTCGCTTCATACGCCTTCATCCCCGGTATCAGAAACGACAAACCTTGTCTCATACCCCACGAGGAGGTTCGTCGATGACAGTTGTTGATAAATGTAGCTGACGCCAAGATTGAAAGGTGTTTTCGGACCCAGACTGGAGGTTATTTGGCTTTGGCAGACTGACCAGCCAAGACAAGAAAATCATCGCAAAGCTGAAAATTCGAGAGCGCCCTACCGCTACAACACTATTTCAAGTTCTTAAATCGAATCCGCCGAAGGACCAATCGATGGCAGCGAAGTGGTTCGGATTTCTTGCTGCGAAAGGAGGCAAGTAGTTTATTAACACAGGAACTATTGTTCATGCTGATGAAATATTTTTAGTTTTTTCAGCAGGAGAATTTGATAAGATCGCAGACCTCCCGATCGTCCCTGTCTCAAAGTCAGCTTCCGAGGAGCAAGGGCTAGAGTACGTGACGCCTCGCGAGTGCTTCCTGAAGTCGAAATCAGATCCGGAAAACCCTTTCTACCAGCGGCTATTCAAGTTTGTCGACTTTGGATCTAATGCTAATGCCTTCTTGCGAGCTTGTGGTGTCAAGGAACGCCCTGAATGTATCGACATCCTCAAAGTTCTCCTGGAGAATCCAAAAATGTTCCTTGAAACAGCTGGGGACTCTGAGAAGTGCACACTTTCATCGGAGCCTTGGTCATAGTGCTAATTTTTTTTTGGCAGATACCTGGCTGAGTTGCGTATGATTGCAGTGGGCCATAAGTCTCTTCCCAGATTACTTGTCGAAAGAATGCGCAAAACCTCAATTTACTTGGGATTTCGACGACGGAGGTGTCCTGAAGAGAGCGATGACTATAAACTTTGCAGGGTCGATGATGTGTTGGTCGCCGACGACATGGAAAGCTGTCGCACCTTTGGCAGTTGTATTTTTATCGCGCCTCAGGAGGAACTGTTAGAAAGTAAGTCCTTTCTTTCTTTTGGGAGCGCTATCGGTATACTGATTATTGCGGGTAGAGTTTTACTCCGAAATGGGCGTCAAGTCGTTGAGCTCTTGCATTCAATACACCGTGAACCCGAGCAAGGAACTCCAGCGGTCGTCAAATGCCGACCACCTTCGAAAATCTATAACTGAGAAGATCCCTATTTTTCTCCACGAGTTCGACGAACAGCGTTTTAGGAAGGGGATGCGGGTGTTGCGGTGGGATGACGACACTCAATTCTTTGTACGAGCTTGCGGACAACTGCGCGTCACGAAGAGATTGGAATTCGTACACGCGACTGGAGTTCACGGACAGGGACAGTACAACACCGAACTCACTGCTGAGACCCAACGACAAAAGGATCGCGAACATGTGCTTTGGATCAAGGACCCGAAGGCTGACAGTTATGAGTACGTGGTGCTCCCTACTGCTTGAAATGCATCTTCATCTGTTTCAGCATCGCCGCGGCTTTGTGTCGCCTGCTGTTCTCTACATATAAGAAGAATGATGTTCTATCCCTGATGACTATCTTGGACACACCCATTGACGTCCTTGAACGCCGTGGTTATGATGGTAAGGCTGTCACTGTGGTACAGGAATTCGTGTTCATCATATTTCCAGTCCAAAGAATTCTAAAGGAGTATGAAGACAATCTCCGTAAGAACGAACCTGGTAGGTTTACTGGAATCATCGTCTCGTACTGAGGGACTCACTGAAACCACAAGGCAAAAACATCACCGATGATCCTAAAGCTCAGAATACGGCCCCCTCCCCGCATGACGGACCACCAGCCGCTGCCAGGACAGTAGTCCCTAAGAAATTTGCGAAATGGTTGCATTGGCTTCGCAAAGACCCCAAGTTAGGCGAGGTCAAGCAAAGTGACATAGGTGCGCTAATAGTCATTCGGAGTTAGAGATGAGTGCTGAACATTGACTGCAGCTGAGTCCATCAAGAAGGTGAATGAGGTCATGAATGCAGAAGGTGGGAAAGACGACAAGCACATCAGCAACCGGGAGCAAGTCGGCGGAGGAAAGAAGCAGAAAAATGTTGGTTACTGCGATGAGAAGAAGGTTGCGGAGAACGACCTAGAAGAATGCGGTACGTGTCCAACTTGACATTAGGTAACCTATGATTAACGTGATGCAGAGGACAAGCAGGTCGGGCAGATCAAAGTCTGGAAGCTAAGTATGACAAATTTCTCGGTTCCAACCGTCAATAGTTGATGCGGTTCAACGTTTCAGGGGGGACAGTGACAGACATTCCTCCGAAGGAACGCGAAGCTTTTGGGAAGATCATCAGTGACCTCGCACAAGTCTTTGGAGTGAACCAGACGAGATGTCACGTATTTTGGCACACCACCGACTCAAGTCTGATGGGTTTCAACCGTAATGATCAAATATTTTTCGGTTTGGAGCACTATATTAGGAATCGTACGTGACCCAAGTTGACGATCAATCGTTCAATTGCCGACGCCTCTACCTAAGACTCAGATAAAAAAGTCGCCCCCGGGCAAGCCTACATTGATTGGCAAGTACTCGCCAGAAGCCCTTCGTCACCAGTTTTACTGATTCCCCGCAGGTACTATATCATGGCGCACGAGATGGCGCATGTACAGACTCCATACCATGACGAGCATCATGAACTCTTGTTTGCCGCGCTGACCACGCAATACCTGACTGGACTCCATAATTTGCCAGCCGTGCGACAGATGTTCAATTGCGGTCCAAGTTCTTCTTGATTACATTACTAGGGAAGGCGTAGGAGTTTGGGACTCTGGAGGAAATCTATTGGTGCTAGAGTACTTATTTGTCACTTTACCTTGTGGACGATGTTGTATCTATTTTCAGCAAGTGCATTCGTTCGGGTTGATCTGCCAGCCATAGGGAAGACTTGTCTGAACCCTTCAAGTGGGCGCTTAATTTAGACACTCTGAACATGGTGCGGCTGGCGTCCTCGAAAAAGAGATTCGGGTTAACCGTCTTAAATTTTAGAAGCAGAGCGTTCACAAGTCGCTGCGGCACTGAGCGAAGATCCGTGGGAACTCATGAAGGTAAGTTACAAACACGCGCTTTGCACAAGCATTTCCACTCATGGATCCAGTATCCTCTGAACCGCCTGTTGATCCATCAGAGTCGCGGGCTTTTCAAAGATGGCTGCGAAAAGCAGGCAAAGTAACAGGTATCGGGCTTACTGCGGATGAAAAAGACCATGACCGGGAGGAAGTGCAGCATCGCCGCTGCGAGAAATGGAAGACCGAACTCCTGAATTACAGTCTGTCTCATTGCTTTTGCGTGTTCTGATCCGTGCTCACTGCAAATGCCACGCACTCGTTGCATTCATAGGCCCTTCTGTAGTTTTCATGCTGAAGCATCTTAACTTGTCCGGCTGTCCTGTACCGCCCTCGAACGTCGTGTGTGCCCCGTGCGATCGCACGCGTTCCGGAGGCTTTCATCCTGCTGGGGCGATTATCCTGTGCCAGGGCCATTTTGGAGACAAGAAACACATGGAGGATACCCTGACACACGAGCTGGTGCACATGTATGACCATTGCAAGTTCAATGTTGACTGGCGGAACCTGAGACATCACGCATGCAGCGAAGTGAGTGAGCAGTGTGCCATATCACGCCGCTCGTTTTGATTGATGTATGTATTTTACTCGAAGATCCGCGCTAACAGCCTGAGTGGTGACTGCCGGTTCATGCGTGAGGTGGGAAGGGGATTCGTGTCGTTTTCAAAACAGCATCAGGTATATCTATGATTTCTATCCCATGCTGTATAGTCCTATATTGAACCCTCGCTAACTTGGAATAGGCCTGCGTGAGACGGCGAGCTATACTTTCTGTCCGCGCGAATCCCATGTGCTCAGACGAGGCAGCGGCAGAGCGTGCAGTGAATGAAGTCTGGGAGAGCTGTTTCAATGATACCCGACCATTTGACGAGGTAAGCTATACTTTCTTCATCCCCTCCGAGGAGGAGGTGTCAGTTGCCCGTACACATCTGCATCGGTTTTGACACGTTTCACACGCAGATCTATTAGCCGGCGGAAAGGGAAAACATGCATATGATCGCGTTCTATTCTTGCAATGGAACGTTGGCGGATGGTCTCTGGTTGCGGCCTCAATGAATGGACTGTACGCCGCCATTCGGGTTGGCACGCCTCAATGGAACTCCTGATTATCACGACATGGTTTTGTCTGTAGCTGCTGACCGAGTTTGGTATAGAGCAGAGGAATAGAAAGCTCGAGATTGGATGAGAAAGTGAATTGAGCGTGTTTGTGAACCGTGTCGGCATCACACGAAGACTGCACGCCGCGTGGGAAGATGTCTTAACAGTTCGCCGCCAACATAAAAAGCTGTCACAGTTGTTTCTGACTTCTTCAACTCTCTCAGTTCTCTTCCCGCCATCCTTCTCGTCTTTCTCTTGTTTTTTTTACATTCCATTTACGATTCAAAGATGCTTGCTAGACTCGCGTAAGTCCATGCTCGTCGTCTCGGCTAGCCGGTTTCTGACGTACTGTCAACCACCACTTTAGTGCCCTTGCTGCCTTTGCCCTCCCTCTCGCGTCTGCCCTGACGCTCGACACACCCACCGGTGCTACGAATGGTGGAATAGTGACGATCACCTGGTCAGCGACCACCAGCGACCCCAGCACGTTCAGTATCGAGCTGGTCAACACCATCTTCCACAACACGTTCGCCATCGCGAATAGCGTTCAGACCTCGACGGGCTCTCTCACCCTTGAGCTGCCCCAGATCCCCGTGGGGTGAGCACGCGTCATCTATCTCCGCTGAATGAAATGACCGACCCGTGGTGCGTAGTGACGGCTACACCATCGAGGCGATTCAATACAACAACATCAACGTCGTTCTCGCAACGAGCGGTGACTTTTCTGTTGGCGCACAGACGACTTCCACGGCGTCGTCCACGTCTACGTGAGTTCATGTCCACTACCCTGTCAGAACATTCATCTGAGACCTCCTAGGGGAACGGGCACCGCGACTATCGCAACGAGCCAGGCAGTGTCAACCGCCACCACTCCTGCGACGACGAGCAGCTCGTCCGGGTCTGCTACACCCACGAACATTAATAGCACCGGTGGCGCTGCGTCCTTCAAGTACGGCGTGGGCCCCGTTGCCGCAGTCCTCCTCTCTGCAGTAGCCGGCGTAGCTGTGATGTTCTGATCGCCTCTTCCCAAGTAAAAGAAAACGTGTCTCAGCATACCCAAGGGCTGTTTTAATTGTTTCTTTGGGATTATACATACATATTTTACGCTGGCTTTTATTCTTGGTGTGGTCATTGAACACTACGGTACGGTACCCCTCTGCATTGCATTCGGACATTATCTTTTGGTACTTTGCTGTTTCACGGACATGAACATTGCAGACAAACTGGATATTACGAATGGAGGACGACTGGTTCCAATCTTTTCGATGTAGATACCATGTCACCTGATGCAGCAGACTTTGTTGTATGAATGATCCGTCGTGCATTTGGAGTCTGGACTGCTGATTGTGGCGTTGATGGATTTAAGAACCTTGGACCTTTTGGTATGAACGATGGCGGTTCCGTGGAGTTTGTGGCGGATCTTACTGAGCCTGTAACGGAATTTGTGGTGATGAAGAGATCCTCCACCGGCGGCTCCAGGGAAGAACCTTACACCTGTGCCGTATACATGGTAGAAGCTGTGAGAGAACGAGATAACGACTGAATTGACAATGACGCGGACAGAATGCGGAGGAAATCACACAGACGAGTCCATGAAATAACATGCAATGATCATGCGTTGCATATGCGAGCGAGAGAGAATACACATGGATGTCCTTGCAGCGAACATAATACTCCCAATAAGCACGCCCAAGCGAATCGACTACTTCAACTTCTTCTTGCTGTATGCATCGCCACAAGTCAGGTTCGTATAAGGAAAGACGATACAGCAAAGAAACGCACGGGCGGAGTTGTGACGAGTGTCCACATCCTCGCTTACGACAGTTAGTTGCGCGAGGGGGGAGACGTGCATAGCATTTTCTGCAGATTTGCTTGTCGCAGTTGTATTTGGCTGCGAGGACCTTTAGTGAGGGCTCGATGATGCCTCCACGGAGACTATATAGATAGATAAGTATGGCGTTGAAATGAGATATGGGCGCAGACGTACCGAAGGACAAGGTGGAGCGTGGACTCCTTCTGGATGTTGTAGTCACTGAGGGTACGGCCATCCTCGAGTTGCTTTCCAGCGAAGATGAGGCGCTGCTGGTCAGGGGGAATACTGTACACAAAAGAATGGATGTTACAAGGGTGGAAATTTCATTATAGAAGTTGTGAGACAAACCCTTCCTTATCCTGGATTTTGGCCTTGACGTTGTCGATGGTGTCGGAAGACTCCACCTCGAGGGTGATGGTCTTCCCGGTGAGGGTCTTGACGAAGATCTGCATCTTCAGATGGCGACGTGGTGTATCTTGCGGGTGCGCTCACGGAATCAGCTCGCCGAGTAGCGTACAGACCGTGGGCAAATTGCCGTAGTTCTGTATAGTTTCACTGGGTGGCTGAGTTTAGGGCAGGCCATAACGCGATGCTACTTCGGGTGTTTCCGAAGTGGCACCTTGTTCACACGGGAACTCTTGCTCGTCTCTTGCAGCACAACGTTGGCGAGGTAAGTCCTTCTTCCCTTGGTACTCCTCCTTGATACGATGAAACATCTTCGTACAACTCAGCTCACTTCGATGCCTGCTTGCAGGTTCTGAGAAGAACGCGAACTTCTTTCTGATCTTCTCATTCTACCCCAAATTTAAAATCCTACATGAGTACTGACTCCTTCTGCAGAATTAATCTCTCAGCGAACTCCCCTCGACGTCCCAGGTTACATTTTCTGTGCGCTTGGTGAGTTTTTTTAAATTTCGACACGCTCTTTAGGATAGAAAATTTTCGACGCGACGTGCTTGCACGCTGGGCGTTGTTCCTTCGGGAACCCATTCAAGTCTCTGACCCTCTCTTCGGGCTTTCTCTATGATCTATTCAGTTTGCTCACTCGCTTTTAGGTCTAGCCTGTACGTCCATGTCTACTTATCCATTCCTCCTTGCTTCCTTCTGTAATATTACTATCTGGTGCGCATGAATGAACGACGTGTCCCCCCCCATATCTTGAGATGGAGTTCGTCTGTGTGTCAACGAGCAAATCGTACACCTGCACCTGCATGTTGAGCAGCGTTCGAAAAGATACTCTTGCGCATGCATGTGTATGATTTTACAGCACAGTATTTCTGACTGAGGGCACTTCCGGTGCCGCCTATTTGTCCTGCCTCTCCGACACCTGTTTTCTTTATCACGTTGAGAGCATCGATCTCATGCAATTGCACGCTAATTCAGCCTCATGGACAGAACGTTTCTCAGAAGTATGTCTACTCGTGAAGAAGTGCGGAATGTGCTTAATTGTCATTTTTGCTACGCGGCCTCATTACCTTGTGTAATCAATTTATTCGCAGGTTGCTAGACTCATAGCCAGGTGATGAGAAAACTGTAACGCTTACTTGGGTGTCACAGCTTATTGATGATGACCGTCGGTATATTGAGCAGATGTACAACAGGTGACTGGCCAGAAGGTGATACATGACCGATACGTGCCGTGGCGCAGAAGGCAATAGTGGAAGTATGAAGATACAAGTCGTGTACCAGGTAGAAAGTAGAAGGAGTTGGCAGTGCACTGCTCAATGAGAATATCTGAGGAAAATTGGCAAGAAATATGATAAGAATGCTCATTTGATGAACGAGAAACTTCTATTAATGATGACCGTCGGTATATTGAGCAGACATACAACAGGCGGTTAGCCAGAAGCGAGTCCAGCGCGTAGTGGCTACAGAAGCAACACCAGATGTGGTAGGCGGGGTCGGGGCAGCAGCATGGAGTTCTGAAGAAGATGGCTGGGCCTCGGTCGCTCCGCCGAATTGCTGCGTGACGCTGCCGGGGGGAGGCCGTGAGCTCCCTGCAGAAGCGTTCTTTGCTTTCTCTTTCTCTTTCTCCTTTGCCATCCTTTCTTTCTCTTGCTGTTGTTCTTTCTTCCACCGTACTTCTGCCGCTGAGATGTTCCTCTGTAGGATATATGTAAAGGCGAACGTCTTAGATGGAAAAAAAGGGGGGGGGGACTTACGGGTGTGCCCCGCGTAAACGGGACGTCAACTACCGCTGGGCGACGCTCCTGCAGCTCGGTGCCTTCATCGTGTCTATGGGGTATGCGAGAGAAAAGGTTTCGTGCCCGCTCCAAAAGGCGCGTTCGGGGTGGCGCGTCTTGTATATTGTAGTTATTGGACCGGAATAACGAGGAGAGGCGGCCAAGGAGTCCAAGTTCATCTGAAGATAGATACCCGGCGGCAGGATGTTGGTATGTGGAGGAGGGGGATAGAGGGCGTCTGCTAGAGGACTGAGAAAACGAAAGTGAGGGTGGAAAAATGAAGAGACGCAAATGACATACGGGAGGATGACGAGGTGAGTCGTCGAAAAAACCTGGGGGTAACGGTCGATCGGGATTAATATTGTCACGCCGGCGCCGCTGACCCGTCCGTCGTGTAGCATCTGCCTGGAATACAGGTGTTTAGAGTCAATTAGATATGTAAACGTATCGCGTACCTCAAGCAATGACTTCTGACCGTCCTGTAATCAGCGCCTTCAGTTAGTGGAGAGAGACTAGAAATGGTAAACTTACATTTGGATTCAACAGAAGCTCCTCGAGACCAGCTTCTGTAACAATCGTAGGAATATCCCATGTATATGCATTTGCCTTATTGTTACCCACCTAGTGCTGACGTCTCGAGAATGTAAGCAAATGTGTCCGTATCCTTCACCTCATCACATCCTAAAGTCTTCATCACGTAGTTTGCGGTACGGGAGGATGACGAGGTGAGTCGTCGAAAAAACCTGGGGGTAACGGTCGATCAGGATTAATATTGTCACGCCGGCGCCGCTGACCCGTCCGTCGTGTAGCATCCGCCTGGAATACAGGTGTTTAGAGTCAATTAGATATGTAAACGTGTCGCGTACCTCGAGTAACGACCTTTGACCGTCCTGTAATCAGCGCCTTCAGTTAGTGGAGAGAGACTAGAAATGGTAAACTTACATTTGAATTCAACAGAAGCTCCTCGAGACCAGCTTCTGTGACAATCGTAGCAATATCCCATGTGTATGCATTATTGTCGCCCGAGTCGCACCCAGTGGCTAGCAGCTGTCCATCTGTCGAAAACGACACGCACTGCGTCCATCTTGCATGCTGGAGGGGTGATGCGATGAGGTGGCCATTCTCGAGGTTCCATAATCGCGCTCTAAAATCCCTTGCTGCGCTTGCGAGGATACGGCCATTGGGAGATATTGCAAGGTCACAGAGCTGGACTCTGGGCCCGTTGAAAACATTGATCTGCTGCCAAGTGGTCGTATTCCACGTAATAATGCGACAATCCCATGACCCGGAAATAAGCGTTGTTCCGTCAGCAGTCCAAGCTAGGAACGGCACTTCTGCTGTGTGTCCTTGGAGATTTGCGACGAGTTTGCCTGTCTTTGCATCAAAGATTTTGATGTACTCCTCCTCGTTGTATCCACCAGTCGCAATCATGGTTTCGTCCGGCGAGTAGATTGCCGAGTACACGCACAACCCTCCTTTGATTGCTAGGATTGTCTCTCCCCTCTCCACATCCCACACTCTTGCTGTCCGATCATAGGATCCACTCAGGACTCGCCCGCCGTCTCGATTCCAACACACGGATTTGACAGTGCTGGTGTGTCCGGTCCAACTGGTGATGACTTTGCCTGTGTCAATGTCCCACAACTTCACCGCACCGTCGACATTCCCGCTAACTACTTGCTTCTCATCGGGAGACAATGCTATAGCGTTCACTGCACTTTCTCCATCCCGCCAGTCACTACCAATCTGCTCCCCAGTTTTCAAGTTCCATACTCGCAGCGAACCGTCCTCGGAACAAGTCATGATTCGCTGTCCACCTGGCAGGTGCATAACGTCATGGATCGATCCAGTGTGTCCTTCAAATTTCATGCGGGGCCTTATGGCTCGTGTCTTTTCTGTACCAACAGCTGGCAAAGACATTTTTGTTGCCCAGCCTGATTGCGACTAGACAACGCTGCAATTTCTCAACTGTTCTTCCTGCTGCCTTGACCATCACTCACCAGAATATGTGGTTATTGGGACCCGACGCGGCAATACAAGGAGCACAGAGTAGTCGAAAGTTCAAACGTCACGGTTACGGGATGAGATGAGAGTTGACCGGAAGTTTGAATTGTCTGTGCGGTACGTTATACATGAGTTATCCTCGAGGCTACACCTAATAGCATAGCTTGTACATCAAGCGCCCGATCTTCAGCTTGGCGCCTGTTTGTCATCAGTCCATGCCTACTGGAACTCCGATGTTGGAAACACGCTTTGAATGAGGGGTTCAAATTTGTGAACGTGAGTGATAAGATGAGACGAGGGTTAAGTGCAAGTTTCAATTCTCTGCATGGTACATTATACATGCATTATCCTCGTGTACTTCACAGCTATTAGCACAGGTTCCAACTGAAGCGCCCGATTCTGATCCGGAAGAAATATCCGATCCAAAGCCTACTGGCATCAATAATATGTTTACAACGCTTTTGCGACATACCTGCGGTTCAGCGTGAGCTGCGAGGCGACAATTCCCGTACTGTTGTTAGCTTTCTCAGTAGCTGTCCACCTGTAGGTCAACGTTACACTGGCCTTTCAAAAACACGCGTTAGGTGATGCCTCAACGGCACCCAGTGTTGACGTCTCGAGAATGTAAGCAAATGTGTTTATATCCTTCACCCCATCGCGTCTTGAAGTCTTCATCGCATATTTTTCGCAACACCACCTCGTTACCTCCTGTGATCATAGCCAGAAGGTGATGAGAGAACTGTAATAATTGCTTAGCTTGCGTTCAAACAACTTTCGTCCTATATTCAAGTGCAGACGGACAACGTGAACAGCAGGCTGGCCAGAATGCGATACAGGACAGATACATGTTGTGTCGCAGAAGCTGAGGAGTGGAAGTACGAGAATATGAGTTGCGTAGTAAGTGGCTGGAGTGGGTAGACATCAATGAGAAAATATAGAGAAAATGTGATAGAAAAACTTGCATTAATGATGACCGTTGGTATACTGACCAGACACAATAGGCGGCTAGTCAGAAGCCAGTTCAGCACGTAGTGGGTACGGAAGTAATAGCAGGTGTGGTAGGCGGGGTCTGGGCGGCGGCATGGGGTTTTGAAGATGAAGGTGAAGATGAAGGTGAAGATGACACCGCTCCGCAAGATTACTGGGTGACACTCCCATGGGGAGGCCATGAGCTGCCTGCAGAAGCACTCTTTGCATTATCGCTGTCTCGTCCCCCCCCCCTTCATTCATATTTCTGCAGTTGAGACATTCCTCTGTACAATATATGTAAAGTGGGATGTCCGAGGTGAAACAAGGGGGACGTGGTTTACCTCGCATAAACGGGACGTCGACAACTGCTGGGCGATGCTCCTGCAACTCGACGCCTTCATATCACATACACCGATTAGCGTCGGCGACCGTCCTGCTCTCCTGGAATAGCGCGTTCAGTTGTGAGAGAGGCGAGAAACGCTAAACCGACATTTGGATTCAACAGAACCTTGTCGAGGTCAGCTTCTCTAACAATCACAGAAACATCCCATAAGCAATGACACATGCATTGTTGTCCCAGCCGCCAGTGACTAATAGGTTTCCATCTGTCGAAAACGACACGCAGGTCGATTCGTTTGCATGCTCGAGGGACGAGTTGATCAGCTGGCCGTTCGCTAAGTTCCACAATCGCGCCGTTTTGTCATAAGATGCGCTTGCGAGGACACGACCATTCGGAGAGATTGCAATGCCAGTGACAAAACTGTGCCCGGTAAAAACATGCATCTTCTGCCAAGTGGTTGTATTCCACATCATAATCGAGAAATCGAATGACCCGGAGATAAGCGTCGTTTCGTCGGCAGTCCAAGCTAGGCATTTCACATAACGGAGTTCGGTGATGAGTTTGCCTGCCTTCGTATCCCAGATTTTGAGGAACTCCTCCTCGTTGTCTCCACCAGTCGCGATCATAGTTTCGTCCGGCAAGTAGATGGCTTCCCCCACAGAGATGAGCCCGGTATCGATTGTTAGGACAGTTGTTTCGCTCTGCACATCCCACCCTAGTACCCTTGCACTTCCTTCAGCTCTGCTCACTATTTGCCTACCGTCTCGACTCCATCGCACAGATACGACTCGTGTCGCATGCCCCGCCTATTCAGCAATGACCGTCCCGGTGTTAATGTTCCACAACCTCAGCGTACCGTCGAAACCCCCACTGACTACTTTCCTCCCGTCCGGAGACAACGCTATAACGAACATTTCACTTTCTCCATCCCGCAAGCCGGTTACCATCTGTTTTCTGCTGTGTAAGTTCCATACTCGCAGCGAATTGTCCCTAGAACTAGTCATAATTTATACGCTGTCCGCCTGGCAGGTGTATCATGCCATCGACGCAATTAGTGTGCCCCTCAAATTTCCGGCAGGGCCTTATTGTTCACGGATCCCGGCTAACTGCCGCAGCACTGTCTCAGCTGTCGTCTCCTACTATCTATGCCATCACTCACCACAGGAATATGCCTATTGAGACTCCGACATTGGAAACTCGCTTTGAATGAAGAACACGGAGCGGTCGAAAGTTGCGTTGAATGTGAGAGTAGACCGTCTGCAAGTTTGAATTATCTGTGTGGCACCATACGGCCTAGCTCATAGATTGTCCACGTATACGTCACAGCTAAGTATTAGAATTAGCACAGATTGCAACTCAAGCGCTCAATGTTACCTTTAGACATTGGCGCATGAGCTTGCATTTGTTCATGAGTTGTTATATTTCGACGCGACGTACTCTTTTGTTTGCTAACTCACTTTTATGCAAATCTACGTAGTTGATAGGCTAGATGCTTGTCGGTCAGTCTGTTCCTGCTTCCGCTTCCTTGTGTAAAATTATTACACGAATGAACGATGTCCCCATAATTTGAGACTCAGTGTGTCTATCTGCAATTCCGCAAGCTGTGATTTTGAAAGGTCAAGGTGCAAAGTTGCAAATGATACACAAGCAAAGTTCCTCAACTCGTGTTGGTTTCACTGGGTGGCTGGTCGCTGAATTCAGGGCAAGGTCACAACGTGATACTACTTCGGGTGTTTCCGAAGTTGCCTTTGCTCCCACGGGAACTCTTGCTCGTCTCTTGCAGCAAAACATTGGCGAAGTAAGTCCTTCTTCCTAGTCCCTTTGTATTCCCCTTTGACACGATGAAACAACTTGGCTCCGTGACTTCGATGCCTGCTTGCAGGTTCTGAGAAGAACGTACTTCATTCTGATCTTCTCATTCTACCCCAAATTTAAAATCCTACACAAGTACTGACTCCTGCGGAATTAATTTCTCAGCGAACCCCCCTCGATGTCCCAGGTTATATTATCTGTACGCTTGGTAAGTTGTTTAATTTCGACGCGACGTGCTTGCACGCTGGACGTTGTTCCTTCGGGAACCCATTCAAGTCTCTTCAAGCATTCCCTATGATCTATTCAGTTTGCTCACTCGCTTTCAGGTCTAGCCTGTATATCCATGTCTGCTTATCCTTTCCTCCTTCCTTCCTTCTGTAATATTACTGTCTGATGCGCATAAATGAACGACGTGTCCTGTCCCCCATATTTTGAGACGGTGTTTGTCTGTGTGTCAATGAGCAAATCATGCGCCTGCATGTTGAGCAATGTTCGAAAACGTACTCTTGTGCATGCATGTGTATGATTCTACGGCACGCTATCGCGCTGAGATTACCGATCTCGTACAGTTACTCATTAACCCACCCCCATAGACAGACCGTTTCTTGGAGTACGTTTACGCGTGAAGAATTGCGGAATGACCTTAATTGGCATATTCTCGCTATGCCACCTCATTACATTTTCTTTGCAGGTTGCTAAACTTATAGCCAGGTGATGAGGAAACTGCAATAGTTACTCGAGCGTGTCAAGCAACTTATTGATGATGACCACCGGTATATTGAGCAGATGTACAACAGATCACTGACCAAAAGGCGATGGTAGAAGTATGAAATACAAGTCGCATACCAGGTAGGAAATGGCAGAGCACTGCTCAACGAAAAATTGGCGAAAAAATGATAGGAATGCTCATTTAATGAACGAAAAACTTGCATTAATGATGGCCGTTGGTATATTGAGCAGACATACAACGGGCGGTTAACTAGAAGCGAATCCAGCATGTACTGGCTACGGAAACAACAGCAGGTGTGGTAGGCGGGGTCGGGCCAGCAGCATGGGGTTCTGAAGAGATGGCTGGGCCTGAACCGCTCCACCAAATTGCTGCGTGACGCTGTCCTGGGAAGGTTGTGAGCTTCCTGCAGTGTTATTTACATTCTTTGCTTTCTCTTTGTCGTCTTCGCCCGTACTTCTGCCGCTGGGACGTTCCTCTGCATAATATATGTAAAGGCGAACGTCCTACTAGATGGGAAAAAGGGGGGACTTACCTATCTGCCTCGCGTAAACGGGACGTCAACTCCCACTGGGGGACACTCCTGTAGCTCAATGCTTCCATCATGTCTATGGGGTGTGCGAGAAAAAGAGTTTCGTGCCCACTCCAAAAGGCGCGTTCGGGGTGGCGCGTCTTGTGTATTGTACTTGTTGGGTCGGAAAAACGAGAGGCGGCCAAGGAGTCTGTGTCCATCTGAAGACAGATGCTCGGCGACATCATGTTGGCGTACGGTGGAAGAGGATATAGGGCATCCTCCAGAAAACTGATAATATGGAAGTGAGGAAAAACGCGATGAGATACGAATGGCGTACGGGAGGATGGCGAGGTGAGTCGTCGAAAGAATCTGGGGGTAACGGTCGATCGGCATGAATATTGTCGCGCTGACCCGTCCGTCGTGTAGCATTCACCTGGAATACAGGTGTTTAGAGTCAATGAGAAGGATATATAAACGTGTCTCGTACCTCGAGTAACGACTTGTGACCGTCCTAGGATGAGCTGCTTCAGTTGCTAAGTAGAGAGAGATGAGAAATGCTAAACTTACATTTGTATTCAACAGGAGCTCATTGACGCCAGCTTCCCCAACAACCGTAGAAACATCCCATGTATATGCATTCTTGTCGTTGCCACCAGTGGCTAGTAGCTTTCCATCTGTCGAAAACGACACGCACCGCACCCATTGTGCATGCTGGAGGGGTGATGCGATGGGGTGGCCATTCTCGAGGTTCCATAATCGCGCTATATTGTCGAAGGATGCGCTTGCGAGGATACGGCCACTGGGAGATATTGCAATGTCATAGACAGAGTTGGTGTGCCCTGTCAAGACATTGATTTGTTGCCAAGTGGTTGTGTTCCACGTCCTAATCGAGGAATCGGCCGACCCAGAAATAAGCGTTGTGGCGTTGGCAATCCAAGCTAGGCAATACACCCAACTTGTGTGTCCTTTGAGGTTTGCGACGAGTTTGCCTGTCTTCGCATCAAAGATTTTGATGTTCTCCTTCTCCGGGTACCATCCACCACTTGTAATCATCGTTTCGTCCGGTGAGTAAATTGCTGAGTACACGCTGAGCCCTCCTGTGATTGCTAGGATTGTCTCTCCCCTCTTCACATCCCACACCCTTGCTGACCCATCATTGGATCCACTCAGGACTCGCCGTCCATCTCGATTCCAACGCACGGATTTAACATGGTTGGTGTGCCCGGTCCATTTGGTGATGACTTTGCCTGTGTCAATGTCCCACAACTTCACCGCACCGTCGTCATTCCCGCTTGCTACTTGCTTCCCATCGGGAGACAATGCTATAGCTTTCACTCCACTTTCTCCGTCCCGCCAGTCACTACCAATCTGCTCCCCACTCTTCAAGTTCCATATTCGCAACGAACCGTCCGAGGAACAGGTCATGATTCGCTGTCCGCCTGGCAGGTGTATGACGTCCTCTACCTTCCAGGTGTGTCCTTCAAACTTCCTGTGGGGCCTTATCGCTCGTGTCTTTTTTGTACCAACGACTGGTAAAGGCATTATTGTTGCCCAGAATTGCGACTAAACAACACAGTGCCGTCTCAGCTCTTTCTCATGCTGCCTTGACCATCACTCACCAGGATATGTGGTTATTGGAACCCGACGTGGCGATACAAAGGGTACAGGTGGCCGAAAGTTGCCTCAAATGTGATGGTGATGAGAGTTGACTGCAATTGGAATTGTCTCCGCGGTAGGTCATACAGTTTATCGCCAAAAGCCTTATGACATGATATGACCTTATTTATCTTATATTTTCCACCGATCTCGTCTTTCCACCGCATTCCCATGGAGGTCTGTATATTGGTTTATCAACCACATGTGGTATTATTACTGTCGCTTCGACTCGAACCACCACCACATCCGTGCCCTCTCCGACAAGGTTTCCTTCCCTCACAATTAATGGTATAGATTCGGACACTCTCGCAACCAGCGAGACTTGTTCGTACTGCCGCAAATAAACGCAGTGCTCGCATGCACAGTCTATCTTGTGCTCTCCCACACCTTACGTATTGTCTCGCACCCCTTGGTACTACTTTCCAAATGATTGTATTTTTCTGCATCACCTATGCACTGATTACAACAAATGCCCTCACAGATGGTTGGTGCATGGTTGGTGTAAGTCGCGAGGGAGGACTCACTTTACTCAAGGACATGAAACAGGTGAGCCCAGCGATTTCTCGTCCTCACTATTCACAGGTCGCTTCAAGCACTTGCACCACTCTAATGGGACTGACTACCAGTAGGACGAGTGCAAGCATACACGAGGGTAGCAGTTGCGCTAAACAGTTGAGTTCAATGATTCTCATCATGATCATCACAGTCTCACAGGTGATTTGTTCAGAGGTATGTTTTGAAGCCGCTCAACTGGTAAGTACTACTATATCTGAGACATTTGTATGGGGTGCTCTATCCACAGGTTGCCTCGGGAGTTTGGGGTGCAAACACTGTCGACATCGCCAGCGAACGGTGTACCGGCGCAAGCATGACAGCCCTGAGGAGCGTGGATTGGCAAGGACAAGGCAGGGTGGGTAGACTGCGGGCAAGCTACAGGGGGCCTATTTTTGTAGTACCAATCGCATTTGTAATATGTATTCGAAATGTATTGTTTTCCATCGTTTTCTGTATATTCTAGCCTGTCGCGCAACTGCCGCGATAAAAAAACAGAACCTCGATTTACGGTATTAGCATATATTTGCAATATTGGGAAATAGACCATTGTCCCATTATTATTGGATGATTGCGTACATGGTGAATATGGGTGATTATCACAGCACAGCCTGTAGATCAAAGCGCCCAATCATCGGCTTGGTGTTCGTCATTGGTCCGGCAGTTCGCGACCTACCCTCTCGAACTCTCACATTATTTGGACCCACAATTGCGCTGAGAGCATCAATCTCGTGTCTCATAGACGCTCTCATAGACAATAGCCTACTCCTTCGATTACATTTGCACACAAGCAAGTGCGGAATGGAGAGCTTAACATATTGCACGAAAAAACGGCCCGCAATATTGTATACCAATAGACATGCTATGTAGGTATTGATGGTCTATCCCGAAAGGAGGCACGACTGTAGGGTTAGAGTTAGGACTTTGCGACAGCGGCTGTGCAGCGCATGGCGTCTCTTGTCTCCGCACCTCACAGTGCTCGCGCCGTGCTCCAGCAGGCTCGAGCCTGCCGTCTTCAGCTTTTCTTTTCCCCGCCCTCCACTCCCTTATCCTTCGCTCTCTCTTGGATCCTCGCAGCCTACTTTTATTACAATTTTTTTGCGATACCTTTTACTACTAGTAGTATTACCTGGGTTCTTTGCTACAGCTACATACATCCTCTAGAGGCCTGGATGGCGGTACCTAGACCTTCAGAGCTTGA
>KV448268.1:0-56596 GCA_001658105.1 Rhizopogon vinicolor AM-OR11-026 | reverse complement strand
AGGAACTCCTTGGTCGAAAATTATACGAGGAGTTTAGCATCGTTGTTCGCCTGAAAGAGCAAGTAAGAGTTACCAACCTAGATTGGCTTTACAATTGTTCATGGGAAAAGGCTAAAAATGACCAGGAGGAGACAGCTGCCTGTCACGCCAGCATATTCGTTCACAGACTATAGATCACAAGGTCAGACAATCAGTCACTCTATTATAGATATTGCAACACCTCCTAGTGATGGGCTCACACCATTCAACGTGTATGTTGCCCTATCACGAGGCCACGGTCGCGACAATATTCGACCGGATGATGTCACATCCCTGTGAACACTTGCGAGTTGAAGACGAGAGATTAGCGAGGTTGGACATAGAGACGGAGAAATCAGGAGAAGAACTTATTGATATATAGTAATATCGGCAATGATGTCTGTTGGTTAATCAACAGGTGGTTCGCCAGTAGGCCCTGAGTGATTCCGAAATCTTGAAATAATGGTTTTCGCAGGCGTCAAACGGCATCTCCCGCGTACAATGTAAATTTGTCTATTACTTCCCACGGATGCATAACCTTATCCTTCAGCCACAATTACAAGCTGTGAGTGACCTTGTCGCATTTAGACCTTCAACGCTGTCCGAGTTGAACACGGGCGATTCTACCGAGCCAGAGCACTTCAACCAGGCCTCAACAGGGTACATAATCGCAAAACGTGCCCAAACCTGCACCAAGTGACACTCAGCTACCCGAACATTCTCAGTAAGTCCTGCACCATTAGTATTGTGTGCCTGTCAAGTGCAAGTGTTTCACAATGCCGGCATATTGAACTTACTGCGCTATTCGTTATACGCCTACGGGTAAGTTGCCATACCATTAGTACTAGTGCCGGGTCGATACGTACCCGTACCTATCAACACGGGCCTACTACTCGATTTTCCGGGTGTACCATGCCATACCTTGGTGCCCCTGGCAGTGGCAGTGGGGCTGGGACTCGGAGCACACCTATGGGTCATACTGGACAATCAAGCACTCTACGTTGATCAAACCTTATCTGAGGTTTGGGGATGGAAGGCTAGCTCGAGGTTCCGACGGTGGTATTGAGTTGTCCTTATGTAAGCGGATGGGGTCCAATTTACTTTACAATCACACCGGCCGGGAGCAACAGTGGTGAGTGACTAGTCTCAATCAATTGTTCCCACGTGCCGTTCTCGAGATCGCCTTGCTCGTGTGGCAGTCGAGAATAGTCACAGTTCAAGTGTCAAGCAACTATTATAATTATCTGAAGGAACGTTGGGATGGAATGCTGAGCATTTGATCTTGGTAGGACAACAACCAGAATTTGAGGCCGTTATTGTACCTACATGGATTAGTACGTCGTAGTTGTCGAGATAATTCTGAATGCCATGTGGATTGAAATTATTCAAAGTTCAAACTCAGTAAACAAGGCAGTCACGGTGCACGTGCATTTGCCACCGAATATAAAGTCGCGGTGGGGATTTAAGTATAGAACGGATACTACACTGGCTCAGCACTGCAGTCATATGCTTCGAGAACTTCGTTTCAACTAGTGCGAACATTCCAACATCCTTGGTGAATCCTTCGGTCGGGCGCTGGCAACAAACACCTTGCGAAACGAGATGCTCACAAGAGTATTACAGTCCTGTTTGCTGTTTACTAGTAGTTCGGACAGAATAGCGTTGTCAACTTGTCACGGTTCAAGACTAAATTGTGTAAGTAGTATATACTATATTTAGGCCTGCCACTGTCCATCGTTGTGGTGTCATCCAAAATGACGTGAACGAGTTACGAGCTATGATGCAAGGAAAACTCGTCCATATTTGTTCCTGAGCACGCTGGCATCACTTTGGATCAACAGATGAGCCTGGTGCCGAACTGCGCTAGTACAAAATTTTAAATTACAAGGGCCTGATATCCAGCCTTCGTCATGATCATAAATTATAACTTTGCACCCATTCTGATAGTTATATGGTCCTCAGCCAGAAGTACTTCAAGTCCCTTGCCTCCTTTGTTTCTCCATCAAATGGATTGGAATTACTACTCTGCTGACTCAGATGCTGTCGCAGCTGCTAGGAGTCTCCAAACATTTACGGTAATTATTCCCCTGGTCAGTGCAAATGACGTCTGACGAAAGTCAATTGCTTCCAGATCATGTATAGTATGTGCTACTTTATTTGACGTGGCCTTCTTCTACTGAATACAATGCAGCGTCAATGGCTACTTTCTGGGTACGCCATCCCCTTCAATCTGATATTCATGTTGGTCATCGATTTCCGCCCAGATGTATGACTATGCATGCTCATTTCATGAAGAGGTGATACAGATCACTTCGAGATCAACCTCGTCTCTGATATAGTACCGTTTCAAGTCGATATTTCTACTTGGTTGTCGTTGGAGTAGGGTCAAAGCCCTGTACATTTTGACACGATATATGCCTTTCCTTCTTTTTGCGGTGCACTTGTATAGTAAGTCCTCTGAACGAGTCTATCATAATACCATTGACAGCCTGCTTTTCAGCAAACTTCATCCCAGATGAAACTCCTGATGTATGTGGGCTCACAATGGACAAGAACGTTGCTTACTCGAATGCCAACTTAGAGATGCCAATTTGTCAACAATATCTGCTCAAGTGCGAAACCATGTATTTGAAATACTTGTTCACTGACCTTTTCCTTCTACCACAGCTTTCAGCTTCATGTCTATCGTCTGCTCGGAATGTAATTACTCTTTTTTTGTTCCTCGCGAGTGACATGTTTTGATTCGTCCAGTTTTCTTCATACTCAGGACATATGCGCTATGGAACAACAACAAGGTCGTTCTGGCAGTCATGCTATCAACTTTTGCAGTGAGTCGTTCGTAATGTTGTAGCTTTCATGTGAACACAATATCAGGCTCTACTTGTAGGGTCTTCGGTTGCCATTTTTTCCGCCACCGCAACTGCGCCGTGTATGAATTATTCCCTGTACCTGTCTGGTGACTGGACTCACAGTTTTCGTTTCACAGTCGCCACAAGTTCAATTCCGGGCATTACGGGCTGCTACCAGTCCTCTGGAAGCGCCTCGCTCTTCGTGCCTTTTCTTCTTTTGTTTGTATTGGAACTGAGTGCGTCACTGAAATTTGACACATAAACACCATCTGATTCATGTTTGATACAGTGCTGATCTCCCTCACGCTCACGTGTGCCCTACGAAGTTGGCGTACACACCCTAGTCGGTTGTACGTTGTTCTGTTGAAACACAATGTATTCTATTATGCGTGCGGTTTGGGTATGTACTAGTAAGAGCATAAGAAAGGCTGATCCTTGCTGATCCTGCTTTTTCCCACAAGTTTTCTCGGCACTAAATGTTCTGACATCGCTGCTACTGGAGGTGTGTTCCTTATTTGCAGATTTTTTTTTGCGTCTGAAATTTCGTTACAGTACGCATATAGTGGCATGTTCAATGAGTACGTCTCCTGGAAAATTTTTGCGGGCAAGCAACTTTTATAACCTTCATATGTCTAGTTTCCAGATCGTCATTCACGCTATACTGGCCACTCGAATGCACCTTCGTCTGTGGCACGAAAACCACCAAAGTCAGCATGATGTCCTTACTTCAAATGTCTTCACTTCAATTTGTCTTCCCGACCTGACACATACAGGCCATGAGCCATGGTAACAATCGGTGTGTTTGCTTTCATTGGGTGAGTTGGACAGGAGTAACAATTATAATTAACATGATCTTCAGTACTAATGCGTTTGCCCGGGAAGGCTGGGAGATCGTATGCGATTTTGTGATCGGTGGATTCTTGTAAAGAATTGCAAGCGGCATCTGGAACACCTTGTATTCGACAACGAATACTTCGGCACCAGTACCACAAAACGCGGGACGTACCTCAGAGAGACTATAGATGCTCTTACTTTAATTATTATGCTTATATTATCCGCACCTCACGAGGCCCTCCCCATTAGACCTTCATTGTATTTTGGCAGCTCCATTCTGTACATAGAGATTCGACCCAAGTAACAGCTTAGCGCTAGCCTATGTAGCTCTTGTACGTTTATCATGTCATCGGTCGGAACTGGTTCAGGATCGAATGATTAAACTACAGATTCCAGTGTTGTTCCTAATTAGCCCCTGACAACGCATTATGCCATAGAGAACATATGATGTACAACTATCAAGTATGTCATAACCGTCGGAAAGGATGACCCCTCGGGGATCTTATCGATCGATGCAAAATTTGGAGTCGTAAATGAAGATGGCCAAGAGGAGCCCTGTATAGTCGGATCCCGGCCCTGCAGTACATTTTTTGAGACAGCCGTAATTGAATTTGGGATATGCATCCTGGGACCTGAGCTATATTGACTTACATACATAAATCCGCAATTCTGTCTCCACCTGACCGTATCTCCAACATCGACCGCAGGAGTCCGGGGGCACGACGTTGGAGGTCCGCAAGGAGTTCAAGCTAACGAATTAGAGTCCGATCTATTCTTAGGAAAAGTTGGGTCCATCAGGGAACCTCATCTGAGATGCGGTTACCCGTCGGATTGGAACAGCTAACTGTAATCATCTATATCCTATCTGTAAGCACACGGCTATTGGGTGACTTCCCGTAGATAAAATAATGCGGAATAGATTATTTCGGACTTTGAATTATTTTTGCAAAAGATAGTAGTCCGCACAGAAAACTAAATCGTAACGTGTGGAATAATAATAATTCAGAATTCATCGGTAAGAACTACGATGGATAATCTACAGCTACAGTGTACAACGAAAAAGAGATGGATGTTCTCGATGACGAAGAAGGTGCGAGAATGGTAGCAGCAACACTTGTCGCTGCAGCCTGGAATCGAGCTTGTTCGACTCGATCGTATCGAGTCGTAACCCGACTGTACCTGTGTCGCTCCCAGGTACTTTCCAAATCCACGTTTCAATACCCCCGTGACAAGTGTTACATGAAAGTCAGAATGATCGTGCATTGGATATGGAGAGATTAGCGGCGAAGTGGCGGTTGCATTGCGTGAACCCTGCACTGGTTGCAGTCATATGGAATGGGTCTGGGAAGCGTTAGAGGAAGATTTCAGTCGGGAGGTTGAGAATTGGTTCCAGCTTGTTCCTCGTACGTATCAGCAGGGTTTGAGGCTACTGCATGTTGCAATGCAGAACTTCAGGCTGTCAGACGGGAACCTAGGTTATGAGCGCAGAAGCATTATGTCAGCAGATATCGCTGGTGTTAGTGGCCTAGAAGGGTAGGAAACCGTTTATTCTAATCTGGAAGGCCTATTAGAGGGCCAAGTCTACGTTATGTTGCCATTTGATCCAAAATGAACAGCGGCATCTTCTATTAGTAGTATGATTTTTGGATTGATACTCCATAGTACTGTGAGATGGCGAGCCGCGACACTGCTTAGTCCTGTATGAAAGTTTGAAACCAGTGTGTTTCAAGAAAGCAACGTTTACACACGTAGGCATCAAGCATTTTTGGTGCATGCTGTCTTCACCTTGGCTAGAAAGTATAGGCGTCTGGTAGTACACTGGTTCAAGTTGGGAGTTGTACTAGGATGGGATAGTATCCACATTGGACGGTTACATAAACCAGTTTTTCCGCGATCGCGTTCTAGTATAACGCGTGAAGTACTTGATCTTGCAACACCAAGCACTTGTCTTGATTCCAAACTTCAATGTCAGACAAACGGAGAGCAGAGATTGAAGCCAAACGTGCTAAGCTCGCAGAACTCAGAAAAGCCAGAGCAGACAGGCAACGCGCAGAGACCGAGAGACGGCAATCAGAGGCTCGTCTATTTATTCTCTTCATATACTTCTAGTCTTCATCACTCATTCTTCTGTAGGCTGGTCCCTCCAGCGGAGCTCGACGTGATGTTGACGAGCTTGTCAACCAGCTTGTGGGGAACCGCAGTGGGTTAGATACCGGTGGGGACGTTACGCCATCATCGTCCCTCCCAAATACCCCGCCTCGGCCAACAGCGAATCTATTTTACGGGTCAACCTTGTCGCCCTCGGGCAGGGTGAGCAGGCAGAGCGATGCTGGTAGCGATAGAGTTAGCATGGGCACTACAATGGTGGGGATGACTGAGCATATTGAGAGGTGAGCCCTGCACCAGTCTCTTGGACAGCGCTGACGATATCTGGGAAGGGTGGTGACACCACGTTTCATACCAGATCTCATAGATGTCGATCAAGAGCTGTTCGAGCTGCCGCAACGCGTAAGCAATTCCATCTTCTCATGCTCTCGTCTGAAATCATGCTCATAGGAACGTGTCATATACAATAAAGAAGTGCAAACGACCGCCATTGAGACAGAGACGCCCCGTATATCTGAAGAGGATATTCGGCAACAGATTTTGCGTGAACGTGAGCTGGAGGCGGAGCGTATCGCACAGGACAAGGAGCTCGAGGAAGAGAGTGTACAGCTCGAGAAGGAGATTGAACAGGAAATTCGCGGTGTGTGTGTCCCTTCATTCTGTCGCATCGTGACTGAGTAGCACCACCGTAGAGCTTACTGAAGAGGAACGCGCGCATATACTCAGTGCACCCGAATTCCTTGACTTCGTGGAACAATCATCGAAGATACTTCAGCGAGCCTTGAACGATGGTTATGACTATATTCGTGATTATACCATAGGCACCGAGGCAAATGGGTACACTCCTTTTGCTGCAGACACGCAGAGTGTGTTGACCGTTATTCAGGGATGATTCGGAAGGGAAACGCGTTAAGCGTATTTGTGCTTTCTACGATGAACGCTACGGGAAAAATCGGTCGATTACAGACATTGATTGGTCTCCAAAGGTAGCAGATATTCTTCTAGCACAACGATTTATACTAACTACTTAACACAGTACCCAGAATTAAGTGTGGCATCGTACAACAAGAATCCTGCTGCATTGAACGAGCCCGATGGGATCGTAGCGGTATGGAACCTCCACCTACTCGATAGACCCGAGTTTGTCTTCCACTCTCAGGTCGGTGAGCGTCTCTAAGTTATACCTGTGCTTTTTGACTAAGGGATACCACGTCAAGTCTGACGTTCTCTCTGTCACATTCTCACCGTTCCACTCGAACTTGGTGTTCGGCGGAACATACTCAGGACAGATTCTACTTTGGGATACGCGATCGAAGCATCTACCTGTACTCAAGACACCCCTGTCGGCTGCTGGACATACGCACCCTGTATATGCAATGCAAATGGTCGGCACCCAGAACGCGCACAACTTGATCACCAGCAGTACAGATGGCACCGTGTGCAGCTGGCTTGTTGACATGCTCGCTCAACCTCAAGTAAGTTGACCGTCGAAGATTATTTAACAACTGAATGTGCCCGCAGGAAACCCTCGAGCTCAATTACGCAGGTCACAATAAGACCGGCGAGGTCGCTATCACAGCGCTCGATTTCCCTGATAACGAAACGACCACTTTTTGGGTTGGCACTGAAGAGGGAAATGTATATCAGGCCAATCGGTACGATCGCGCGGGCGCCAAGGCGGGATTGAATCAGTACGATGTCTACAAGGGGCACGCAGGGCCGATCATGGGGCTGCACTTCCATCCTCTTGTGGGGCCAGTAGACTTCTCAGATCTGTTTTTAACAGTGAGTGTGGATTGGACGGTCAAGCTCTGGCGCGCAAAGTCACTCGCAAAACCGTCGACCACCGCACAAGTCATCGCGCCTATCTACTCATTCGACGAAGCGGATGACTATGTATATGATGTGAAGTGGCATACGTCACATCCTGCTCTGTTCGGGACTGTAGATGGCTCGGGAAAATTTGATCTTTGGAATTTGAATACAGACACAGAAGTAAGTTTGCGTTGATCTGGATCGGGCATTTGTGCCGTCCACGGGACTCCGTGTTGAAAGTTCCATTACAGGTACCGGTTGTCTCCACGAACGTCGGTTCCGGGAGAGCTATCAACAAAATAGAGTGGGACAGGAAGGATGGACGGCGCGCCGCACTTGGTGGTAGTGACGGGAAGCTGTATGTCTATGATATTGGTGACATGGCGCTTCCACGCGAGTCCGAGTGGACGGATCTCCAGAAGACGATTGCAGGCTTTATTGGAGGAGCACAGGCCAACGGAGTGGCAGACGGAGATGCTACACGGATCGTTGCAGGGCGATGACATTGATTCCATATGACGACTTACAGTGTTCCGGTGTTACTCCGTGTGCCACGGGATTGATCCTACTATAGTTGACCTCCCTTGGGTGTCGTACTGATCTACATAATGCAACCTTCCCATGATACTTTAGACTTCACTTGTATGGAATGATTACATGGAGGGTTGTCGATGGTCATTGGTTAAGGGGTTCCCCTAGAAAAGACGGAATTAGAGCGGACATGGACACGAGGAACAGAACTACGGAGAGTGTTTGTTACATACGGGAACGGCGACTCCGTGTTGACTCCCGTCCATCCCGAAGGTTGCCCGAAGGTGTAGATCGATCAGAGGGCTGTTGTGCTGTGTTGTTACTCCAATGAGTACTAGTGCCCTCCGCAACTTGATCTCCCTTAAGCTTAAGCCCTTATCTATCTCCTACCCACAAGCTCGTATATTTCGCAACCCATTGGCAAGTCCAGCTCGCAAGATGTCTACATTTGTCCAGGTAAGCCCATTGTTTTCATGTCCTAGGAGATTCACCGCCCTCAACCATCATGGTACGGTAGGCACCACATAAGTGAGTCTGATCAGGTTGCGCGTCTGTCCGACACTGAAGCTTGCGTCTGATTTTTCAAAGGCTTCTGGTGTACGTCTCCCCCTGTCTCTGCCGACTTGGTCATGCATCTTATCCCGCGTTTCCAGCATCCCAGGACCTATAGAAGTCACCGATGAAGTATGCCAGTCCCTGGATACCTTTCTGCATGATTCGTGACGCCAAGCTTTACAGGTCCTCTACGCCAATGCACATCCTTCCATGTCACATATGTCGCCCGATTTTGCACCAGTCTTTGGTGACTGCATTCGCATGATCAGGCAAGGACGCGCCTCGGGTTCATCAGTGCAGCCGGAACATAATAAGCTCACGCATCTGCCAGACAACTTCTTTACTCAAAGGACGCGCAGCCGTTCCTCATCGCTGGTTCAGGCACCCTGGGGTGGGATCAGGTATGACTCTTGTATTGATTCCTAGGTTAGAGGTGTTCATGGTGCCGTCCCTGGCAGGTCTCTGCGAACCTCGTAGAACCAGGCGAGAACGCGCTTGTCCTGCACAGCGGATATTTTGCAGATAGCTTCGCAGACTGGTAGGGACAGTATAGGGTAAGCATTGTAGCGGTTGCTCATTTTTTGTATGTTCTCCAGTTTGCAGATCTATGGTGCCAATGTAGACCAAGTCAAGGCTGAAATAGGTGGCGCCGTGAAAGAGGCTGATATCGAGCGCGCACTCAAAGCAAAGAAGTACAAGGTCGTTACAGTGACCCATGTTGACACCTCGACGGGTAAGTGCAATTTCTGTCGCGTTGAATAGGTTCCTGAATTCGGTCAATTCCTATGTAGCCGTTCTGTCCAACGTCAAAGCCGTTGCAGAAGTCGTGAAGAGAGTTTCTCCAGATACACTTGTAATTTTCTTCCACTCCTTAATACAAGTGTACTCATCACAGCGGAACAACAGGTTGTCGTCGATGCTGTCTGCTCTGTAGCGAGCGAAGAAATTCAAATGGACGCCTGGGGCATTGACGCCGTATTGACAGCCAGCCAGAAGGGTTTGGGCACTCCGCCAGGTCTCAGTATTGTCGTCGCTTCTCAGAAAGCCATCCAGGTTTGTCATGTCCTCACATAGTAACACAACTACTCACGCCAATGCCCTCAAGGTATTTGAGAATCGCTCAACGCCAGTCACGACCTACTACGGCAGCTGGAAGAAGTGCGCACAAGCTCTATGTTCTCATCTCTAATAAATCTAACACACTAAATAGATGGCTACCCATCATGAAAGCCTACGAGAACAACTCTGCTGCCTACTTCGCCACACCGCCCGTCAACCTCATATATGCGTTCCACGCGTCCCTCACACAGATCATGCAGGGCTCTGTTTCACTTGAGCAACGATTTAAGCTCCACCAAGACGCCAGCCGGCGTATCAAGAAGGCAGCAGAGAAGATCGGGTTCAAAGGCGTGCCCATCAGTGAGGACGTGCAGGCAAATGGCATGACCGCAGTACGTACTACCTCGCTGTGCCATCATCCAGTGCGACTGACAGTGATGTCGCATCCAGCTTTACTTCCCCGATGGTTTCGTAGCGAACGATATCATTCCACGTCTATTGAAGAAAGACGTTGTCGTCGCTGGCGGACTGCACGCCAGTATCAAAGGTCGGTAAACCTCCTCCTGCGATGAGTCTTGTTGCTTACTGAGGATCATCCTGCCTTTTCAAAAAAGATAAATATTTCCGCATTGGGTACGTTTATTCTGGTGACCTGCATGACGCAACTCACTTAACTTGCCTTCTTCCTTCCTAGGCACATGGGCGTTTCTGTTGTTGACCCTAGTCGGGGTGATATTGACAAGGTCATCAGCGCCATGCAGGAGACGCTCGCCGAGGCCAGGGCAAGCAAGCAGTAGGAACTAGAATGTAATGATTTGTGTAGCATGTGTGATGTAATGATACGTACCATCTCATATTCTTCAGGAGAGGTAGAAGGCAGAACGTGTGGGGCATGTCGGGCGGGTCTTGAAGATGGTATGACTACCGCGGTAGATGGTCTCGACAGCGGTTTCAAGTTGGTGGTCTGCAAGGTCGGTGCGCGCGGTTCACCGTTTGAAGTGGTACAGGTGGTCACGAACTCCACCCAATTACACCCTTCGCCGTCCGGCTACGCCAGAGTAGCAGGTTGTTAATTAAGGCACATTTTTGCACATGTAAAAGCATGTGAAAACATGATATGATTTGATATCCCAAAAAAACAAGTGGATCTAATTATTTTCGAGGCATTACGCAGCTGCTGCAGCCTCACGATACTCTCCCTCTCCGCCCATGCCGTCGTACCATTCTTTCCCGGATGTTGTCGGGGAGATATATCCCGTCCTGATGACAAAGTCACCAAAATGCTCGCCCTCGAGTCGCTCGAGCGCATATCGCTTGATCATGGGCGTAAGGATGGAAAGAATCTCACGTTCTGATACTGTCTCCCGGTAAATTTTGTTCAGGCGCTGGCCATAGTATCCACCACCCAGAAGCATGGAATAGGATCCAGGAGCTTTGCCGACAAAGGCCACCTCTGTGCAATTGTTAAGCGATGGTTTTTATGGAGGAAGCGAGAGAGTCATACCAGCGACGTATGGTCGTGCGCAGCCATTGGGGCAGCCAGTCATCCGCATGACAATGGAATCATTGCGAAGGCCGTTCTCCTCACAGATCTTCTCGACCTTATCAATAAGTACCGGTAGATACTAGAAAATGTCATATTCAGATAAAATTTATCAGGCGTACGAAGTTGCTACTCACACGCTCGGACTCGGCCATCGCAAGACCTGGACGGATTCAATGTTAGAATGACCTATATCCAGATTCGGATCAACTTACCGCATGTCGGGAAGGATACACAAGCCGACGAGGACAACCGCAAGCCAGTGTAGTCCAAGTTGTCCAGCTTGTACTTGGCTAGTATTGTCTTGATCGCGGAAACATCCTCCGTAGCGATTTCAGAGATCATTAAGTGCTGGTTCGCGGTCAGTCGGAATGTGCCCTTATGTATCTGGGCAATCTCGCGAAGTCCAGTTTTAAAATCGCGTCCTGGCTCATCCTGAATGCGCCCATTCTCGATGAAAAGCATTACATGATGTTTGTTGTCTTCTCCCGTTGACCAGCCAAAGTCGTCGACATTGCGATCAAACGTGAATGGTCGTGCTGGGGCTAACGAATAACCGAGTCGGCTCTCGACCTCCGCCTTGAAAGCATCCAGTCCCATCCGGTCAATGGTGTATTTCAATCGAGCGTTTTTGCGGCTAAAATCAGAGTCAGAACGAGGCAGAGTGAGACGCTTGAAGGACTTACTCCGCACGGTTCCCGTTGTCTCGCTGCGTGAGCATGACCTTTTCTGCCACGATAGGACCTTGCTCGACAGTGCAGAAACCCATAACGTCTGCCAGTCGTGGGTATGTTTTCTTGTTGCCGTGCGCTACCCCCATACCACCACCAACACTAACATTGAAGCCAGCCAATTCTCCCCGCTCATCGACAATGGCAATAAAGCCAAGATCATTTGCATAGATATCGACGTCATTAGTAGGTGGAACTGCAACTGCGATTTTGAACTGTCGCAATGTGATGAGCAGCTTGCAACGAGTGCGGGACTGAACAAACCTTTCGGGGAAGATAGAACTCGCCGTAGAGCGGCTCAAAGTCCTTCACTGCCTCTCCTGCAACCATTTTCTTGTCCAACCAAATCTCGTGGTATGCCGTTGTTCTAGGCAGTAAGTGAGCGCTAACAAGCTTTGAAAAGTCGTAGACCTGTGCATGAAGTCGGGATAAGGTAGGTATAGCAGAGCATATAACATTCCTAGGGGAATTGATGAGCGAGAAGCCTGTCATAACATGTTAAAGAACTCACCGATTGACGTCACCGCACGCAGCTAACGTATCTAACAAAGCCTTGTTGATGTCTTGAATAGAAGGCTTCAGATGTCGTTTGATGACACCGTGAAACTGGAATGTCGCTCTTGTGGTGATCTTAAATGTTCCATTGCCATGCTCATCGGCGATCTGGTCCATCTGCAGCCACTGCTGAGGTGTACACACACCACCGGGCATACGGACGCGAATCATGAAGCTGTAGGCGGGCTCAACACCTTGAGCCTGACGCTCGTCACGGATGTCGCGGTCATCTTGCTGGTAGATACCGTGGAATTTTGTGAGCTGCGTGTCACTGGGATCGAGGGCGCCCGTGCTAGTGTCTTCGAGACCCTCCGCAATCGTACCGCGAAGGTAACCAGAGGCCGCCTTGATATGCTCATTCGTGATTGGGTCAGGCTCTGCTTCCTTCACTTCAATGCTGTCGACACCGAACGTCTTCCATACGAGGGGCTCCCATACTCTGTACCCGGTCTCTGGTCCATCTGCATCCTGGTCGTCACCGAGTCCAACGACTGCGAAGCGCTCCCCGCCCAGCTGCTCCAACCGAGCATCGAGGTCCTTACCCGGCTTGTTATAATAATGGGCATCTTCTGGACGTGGCCAGTAGTGGCTATCACCAAGGCCGAAGACCGAGTATCGAAGTTTCGAGAAAGGCTTTTCTCCACGAAGCGCTGTAGCGTTGAGCGCCTTGAACAAGGTTCGCCCGTTCTGTGGGGGCTCACCCTGGCCTGCAACGGAAGTAACGAAGGCAATGTGCTCCTCTTGAGCTAGGCTTTCGATAGACATAGAGTCTATGGTGGCAAGGGAGGTCGATAAGCCCCTGGCTTTACCGCGGTTGGCTAATCGCTTCGCAAACCTCTCTGCGGTGCCTCCATCTGATGCATACAGCACCATCAATGGCGGCGCATCAAGCGAGACCACCAAGTCATCATATGCCTGCAGTGCCTTCCTCCTCCTCGCCTCCTTCACATTCTCACCCAAACTGCTCACTAGTTCCGTTGCAAGCTCGGGCTTGGAGCGCACGAGTTGCGAGAGATGGTTCTGTCTGTCAAGGAACTGCTGTAGATCGTTCTTCACAGCGTCTGAGTCAAGTGTGAATGGCTCTTTGCCTTGCACTTCTTTCACGGGGTCCCAACGGTATAGCGGCCAGTACCCAGCATCAACGGCAAGCTTGGTCTCCTTCAGGACCTCAAGTGCTGGCGCGTCCTCATTTTGGTAAGGCAGGTATGCGAGAATGACACTCGGGCCCTTGTGCCTGTCTGCTTCCATGATTGCTTGGAGCACCTGAGCATACGACGAATACACCGCGACGCTCGCCACGTAGACATCGCCGTGGTTCATTGCATACAGACCAGCATCTTGCTTACGACGGTGTGGATCAGCAGAGTTGCGAGATGTATAAGGAAGGGTATCAATGATGAGAATGTTGATGTCAAGGCCAGACGCAATGGCATGGTGCAGACCAGAGGCGCCAAGGTCGTAGGACCAGGCGTCTGAGCCGATGATCCATCTTGAGCGCGAGGGGAAATGTGTGCGGAGTGAAAGAATACGGTCAACAAGGGAACTCGAGAGTTTTGAAGACTCGAGGGCGGTGATGAGTTCTTTGCCCACCGACCGACTCTTTGTAGCGTCATCCTTGACCAGGGTCCACTGGCTCAAAAGTTTGTGCAATTCAGGGCTAACCTCCCTGACTTCCATCAGCTGCTGCACAGAACGAGTGAGTTCATTTCGTAGTTCGAGCTGTCCCCGAACGCGACCCAATGCAAACTCTGGACTGGTGGCAATAGCGCCTTGTTTAGGCACCAAGGCAGGTGAATTGGATACTTCGAGGCGCTCGCCAAAGACATGAGACAGAATCTTCGTATAAGAAGACTCGTGTTTGGGTATATGTGGTACCTCCGGCGAAGGTGACGAGGAGCCACTGACGCCTCCAAGTTGAAGTGGAGTCGAAGAGGGAGCCGCTTGGAACAGTTTCGCAATCGCCGAGGGAGTCACTTGCGCAGGCTCGCTGAAGTATACGCTCTGGATGTGAGGCCGCTGCTCGCCGACCTGTTGTTGAATTGCATTGACAAGTTCGAGATACAAAGGCGTCCATTTCATATTCCAGCGATGGACTTGCTCCAAGACGATGACGCGTGATGCAGATGGTGGGATTGCATCGAGTATGCGTGAGGAGGGCAGGGGAGTAAGCAAGCCAACTGAGACAACAGACACTCCATCGATATCCAAGGAAGGGATATCACCCAGAGCAAAGATGACAGTATGGGGTTCATTGGCAGCCCGTACTGAGAGCGGAGGGCACGCGCGGCGGGTGCGAGCGACCGTAGAAAGCGCTGCGAGCTCGTAAAGCTTGAAAAGCTCTGAAACAGGAGACTGTGCAGTTACAGAATGACCGTTGATGCCATTTACACCGTTCGCATGACCATTGTGCCCATTAACTCCATTGGTCGACGCAACCTTCTCGGAGAGAAGGAAAGGCTGCACGTCACCCTCTACTATCTCCTCCACTGAGTCGCTCTTTCCCTCATAAAAGACATGCACGACCGCCTTCTTCTCTGTGCGTGCCAAGCGAGATGCTAGGAGTGAATTATCATGTGCTTTTTGGGCAGTGGTAGAGACGAGGAAGAAAGGCACGGCAGAACGGAGTAGAGAGACGTCAGATAAGTCATCTTTCACAGCCAGATGTAGGACAAGAGGGAGCGATGAGAGTTCAGAAGCACATAAGATAAGCCTGATTGCGGTCTGCGCTGTTGCCGAAGAGGTAAATGAAATGAGAGCAGCACCCGGCCCGCTTCTGAGTAGCGTCGACCCTGGATCGCCGCCTAAAGGCACCGACAAGACTGTAGGACGTCGGACGGACGTCGTAGAAAGTGAATCATACTTCTTTGCGAACTGTGAAGTCGATGGGAGAGTAGGCTGTGAGTCTACGATGACATCTGAAGCCAGATAGGCTATTCGAGCCACGATAGAGGTAGCGTTCGACATCTCGTCAAACGTCGGCTGTAAAGGTGTTTAGGAGTTGACTTGGACGTGCAGAACTAAGATGATACCTTGGTTGAAAACCTAGTGGGAGAAAAGTCTGAAGAGGCGACGAGGACATGCTGCTTTCAAAAGGTGACAGCAAAAGCACATCATCCATTTGCCATTTGTTTGTCCGTGTGCTACCGAATTCCGAATTCAAGTTATGCGATATTGCAAGACCGTGACCTCATTACAAAGACTGGCGCTCAAAAAATATCATTCGAGATACCATGTGTATATAAAGTAATGCAGGTGGACCGGAAGGGCGTCGGTCTCACGGAAAGCGGAAACGGCTTCCTATGGAGCCCTACCTAGCCCTCCAGGACATGGCTCGAGCAATAAGTTGCCACGTCACAATTTAGCCGCCGACTTGCTTTCCTCCAGCTCTTGCAGGTAGTGATGCGCCCTGCCAAGCATCCAGATGGGGAATGAAAATTTGAAATTTGGGTACGAAATAGTGCAATTCTTGTTGAACACTCCCTCAATTGCTTCCTGTGGCCATGATCCATCCTGCACTGTGGTGAGATTCTGAAGAGGCTGTAATGCACCAAACTTACGGGTAACTGCCTGTTCATGACCAACTTGACAGCCTTTTGGATGGGCTCGGGATCAGGATATTTCGCGTACATAAGCGCCATGGTCGCCCAACAGGTCTGTACGACTTGAGAATTTTCGTGCTGTATCCAGGCGCCCTGCTCGCAGGACTACACGGGACAACATTGAGAATTCGGTTCCGGATATAGATTTGAATGCACTAACTTTGTAACTTTCACCCCATCCACCGTCTTCTCTTTGCCACGACAAAATGAATTCACATGCCCGTCGAGCATAAGAGCTATTCGAGTACGTCTCTCCCACTAGCGAAAGACTTTCAAGGGCGAACTGCGTTGCGTATGTGAAACAGATTCCCCACGAGCCCACCCAGCCGCCCTCGGGTTTTTGCGCTTTGTGTAAGAACTGGATCGCACCCTTGATGGTTTTGCTGAGATAATGTTAGGTCGGTAAATGGGACAGTACTGCCACACTCACCTAATGTCAGCAGGTCGGTAATCAGGATAATGCTTCCTGAAGATAGAAAGCGACGTAATAACTGACGTCGTGCACTCTGGATAACAAAACTCGATCATGATGTCACCTAGAATTCGTCCTTAGGATTAATTACAAGGTGTGGGAGTGAACGACCCACCGAAAACTTCTGCAGGGTTCAGCCATTCGAGCCACTTGGGACCTCTCACCAATTCATAACTAGCGAAACCGCCATTCGGGTTCTGCATAGTCAGCATAACGTCTACAGCATCAAACAGCCGCTCGTCCGAAATGATTTTTTCCGTGCCCCTGTCAAAATCATTAGCGGGGGTACAAATAGATCACATGGATGCCCCACTCGACTTGGTTTTGCAGATATAGGACCGCTTTCAGCCCCTCACCGGTGCAATCACTGACGGTGTACCCCTGCTCTTTGGTGCTGAACGGCCAAGCGCCCTTCGTAGTGTGGCGGTATGACGTTTCGTAATGCTTCGGGTTCTCTCTGATCTGGCAAATATCCAACCACCCAAGCGCCCTAGACAAACTCTCCTTATTTGCTTCCTCCTTGGCGAGGTCCGTCTCAACGAGCGCCTGCGTAATGAAGCCGATATCCCATAGCTGACTCCCATTCGTCCCGCACATCATCATGCCTTCCTGGCCCAGCCACATGAAGTCTGCGCGTTTGATAGCGTGCTGCTTGTAAGCCTCACTGTCGGGCCCTTCCAGGTGCGCACGGCAAATGAGGTTCATCATTTTGGAGACTGGCCCAAGAGTCTGATACTCGGTATTCTCGTCTTCCATAACGATGAGGTGGTAAGCGCGTTTGAGGGCTGCCCGGCGGAGGGGAGGAATGCTACACCCCTCGTAGATCGAAAGAATGGAGTTCATAACATCCAGAATAGTGGTATGAGGTGAATATAGGTCCGCTGCGCATATGTTATTGCGTTGTGAGGGCCAGTGGATCTGGTAATAATTAGTTGGGTATAATTCCTAGAGGCCGAAAAGTCAGTTGACGGAATGTAAGATCTAGTATTAGCAGTGCTCGCCTCTCGGAGAGCTCGTATCAAGTCATTCTCTTGCATTTTAAATCGAATACCGTAGAGATAGCTCATCGGCACGTATACAGTCCGGGTATGTATCCACCAGCGATGAGGATGAATTGGCAACCACTCAGGAAGGAGCCTTTCAGGGAACCGAGGCATTAGACCAAGAGCTAAAATGAAAGCTTGTGAACGGACCAAAGCTCCACAGGGACGGGGTTCAATCCGGCCCAATCATATACATTCAAGATGGCAAGCCAGAACTTGCCCCAAGCAGGAGCACCGGTAGCTCCTCCTGCACCGAAGGAGTTAGTTACTAGAGTCAACATGATAACTTTGAGCGCACCAAGTTTGTGTAATGTCGAGCGAGCTTTTGCAGCGACTGGGTGGTCAGCCTTCACACCAAGAATCCGAAGAGCAGCATAGTTCAGTGCCGTGCCGAACACCGTTGAGTGTCCTTCGATGTGTCTGTGTGGGTCTATAACAGGGCTTAAAACAAATAATATATTTCGGCTTACATCCCCCAACCGCCGTCTTCTGGGTTAGCACGATTGAAAAGGTAGCGAATCATCTCCAGGCGTTCCACCTCCGTGAAGCTCATACCGGTCACGTACGACCCAATGACGAGGCCAGGGAGAAGGAACATGGGACCACCGTACTCACCAGGCCAATGTCCATCATGAGACTGAAGGTGCTTGTAGAATGTATACCCATTCCGAGCAGCATCCAGCGCATCCTTCGGTTTAGGGAGGTCAGGCAAGTTCTGTCCAACAACTAAGTGAGCGCCCTCAAGCAAAAACTTGGATGATGCGTACAAGTGGGATCCCAATCCAGTACTTATCCACATCGTTCTGAGGCCACTCCTTACACTCTTCATCTGTTCGAAGGTAATGCCAGGTGTGCCTTCCTCCATCATTTACGAGCAACCTCCACCGGCTGTAGTCGGTGAAAGGCAATTTACCACTCTCTGGAAGATCGCACTGGGGCCACAATGTGGAAACTTGGGCCTCTGTTGGCATGTACATGATGAGCAACGAGTTGGTTCAGAAGCGAATAAAAGTCTTTTAGCATACGACGTTTTATTACCCCACATAGAGCGTAAACAACGCGTCCACAACAGAAATCACGTTTCAGCTGGTGTTCCACGATGGTCAGTTTCCGAGACTCGTCCGTCGTCATCATCGAGTGTGGCAGGACACTTATCAGAGCAGGCATCGGCTTGCAAGATCTCCTCAAGGCGCCATCCATCGTTTGTATAGTCCACTATCGTGTCTGAGTCCAATATGTGATCACATTACAGGAAATTCAAGCTCGAGTCGGTCTACGACGCAGTCCAGGTGATACTACAAATGGCAGATCCTCGCTGAGGCCATCCGAAGGCGGTGAAAACTTGCGCCCATCTGCATCCAGCAGTCGCGCGTCGTCCTTGCCTTGTCATCCTAGTCCGTCGGCAAAGGTTAACGACTACCTCATCGGGTCTCAACTAGACGAAGCTCTCGAAGCGGGTCAAGATATTATTGTCTCATGGCCATTTTCAGATGGCGACGTTCGTGATTGGACTCAAGCAGAAGCACTTTGGTACGTTTGTAGCCCTAATGTGAAGTTATCACCTCGGACTCATTGTATTACCCAAGGAAATATGTTTTGTTTAATACACTTCAACTCAAGCGAACCCAGAACGAGTCTCCTGTCATGCTGTCCATGCCAGCAGGCCTATTCAGAGAGTCATCACAACGTATATGTCAAATTTTCTTCGAGCGCTTCAACGTCGCAGGCTTCGGTCTCCTGGACCGTCCTGTTGCCCAACTCTACGCAGCTGGACAGCTCAACGGGATTGTAATCGATGTTGGTCATGAAATAACCGATATTACTCCGATGTACGATGGATTCATCATGAATCACGCTCGCTCGTCCACGCCTCTAGGCATCAGAGACTGTCAAGTATACCTCGCCAACCTCCTTCGCTCCAACCAGTCAGTCATGGCAGCTGCATCACCTCCGGATAACCCAAGCAACACAGAGGTCACCCAGAGATTCCTCGATGATTTGGTCAAGCATATATGGGAGGAGGGCTTTGTCCGCGTTCCTTCAGATGGGCAAACGGCAGAGATACCGGAAGATGAAGGGGTCACGGATATAGCAGCAGTCCTTGTTGCTGGCAAAGAGAAGGCCGTCATTGAAACGGGCATGAAAAAAAAGTTGACTGCAAAGGCTTCTGCTGCGGAGCAAGCTCGTGCGAGGGAGATTGAGGCACTTGATCTCGTCACTGTACAGTTCCGCGACCACTCCATCACCCTGGGTAAGGAGCGGCATCGATTTTGCGAGCCCCTCTTTGACCCTACGCTGCTGAACGGGCTGTCTGTTGAGCGTGCGGAACCTTACGAAGGCAGAATCCTGCCCTTGCAGGAGGCTGTTGGATTTGCCGTTCGCCAAGCGGACGTCGCTCAAAGGCAATATATTTGGCAAGGGTTGTTTGTTACTGGTGATCTCACCAACCATGTCAAAGGTGCGTCACTATATATACCTCTATTGAACTTAAAAGTAATTGTTACAAAGGTATCGGAGCTGCACTACAGTCGCGGTTAGCGCCCTTCATTCTGAGCAGTCCAGACCAGGCAACTGAATTCCAATCGCGGTCAATCCGAGCATTGAATGTGCCAGAATACTTTGCTGAATACCGGGAAAAAGGAGACGGTCTCGCGGCTTTCCTTGGCACTAGCATCGTTGCGAAGGTGCGTGCATTGCTGGAATGCACTGAATGTCTTTTTGTTGAGAGCTTCCTTAGATCGCGTTTAATGAGTCACATGGGAAGAATTTTGTGTCTAAGACAGATTATAACGAGAAGGGGCCACATGCTGTTATAGAAATGTCTCCCAGCTTGTTGTAGCGATGCTCATTCATATTTTGCTTCGAGTATCTCTGATGCTCTCGAGTCGAGTCTGTTGTGTGAAAAAAGTTGACCCCCTAGAATGGAGGTTACTGCGTCGGAGTTGAAACGAATTTGGATAGAACTGTACAGTTCATCAAATCTGGAAAGTTAGATTTTGCCATCCAGAATCCGCCGCTTGCAAGCTCCTCAAGACTCCCCGACACTTGAAGAAATCTACCCATGGCCCCCACCAAGAAGTCCAAAGCAGCCAAGTCAAGCGAGTCCATCTCGTCTCGTCTCGCCCTCGTCGTCAAGTCGGGGAAGTACTCCCTTGGGTACAAGTCTGCTCTCAAGCAGATGCGCAGCGGCAAAGGTGAGCACTCTTCTAACTCACGGGGACTGGAGCGTGAGGCTGAGAAGGTCCCTTGTACTGACTATCATTTTTGCTTTGTGTTTGTCCTCGCACCTGCGATTCTATAGCCAAGCTCGTCCTGATCGCTGGTAACTGCCCACCATTGCGCAAATCTGAGCTCGAGTACTATGCCATGTTGTCGAAGACAACCGTGCATCACTTCTCTGGCACCAACGTCGCACTCGGCACCGCTGCTGGTAAGCTATTCCGTGTCGGGTAAGTTATCCCGTATTGTCTGGTCCATTACCGTAGGCTAAATGCATCCTTCAGTGTCATGACTGTCAGTGATCCTGGAGACTCTGATCTCCTCACCTTCGCAGAGGGCAACGCTGCATAAACCCAAAATTACGATGAGATACCGGGAATATAGGTTCAGGTGCTCTATTGTAGCCGTACTTAGTGCATCCGCACAGTAGCCCTTATCGTTACTACTGTTGTTATACTCCGAGCAATGTCATAGCACGCAGGTTCTCTTATGAGGATCTATTCCATCATCTGACAGAAACTACTCGCAACATTAGTCCATCATGCTACGAAGGGGTGCGTACGAAAGATGTACCCGACCGCCTGATTTTGATGGCAGATGGCCAACGCAGTGTCCGCGATGAGTCTCGCGCGCGGAATAAATCCAGTACCTAGACTCGCAGAACGACCTCTCGGAGAAAACCGGCTGACGGAAGCTGATCCATAGATAACGCGGATTGATCAAAATTTTGTGAATTGAGGTATGAGAGGGTCCTACAAAAAGTATATTAGATACCATGTCAAGCCAACGGTCTGCAGGGTCGTATGATATTATCGATTATGTGCAGTGTATATAGGACTGATGATAGCACGCTACAAGAATGTCCAACCGAGGCTCGCCATCTTTCGCTCAAGAGTCAAGACCAAAACAAACTACATGCCTCCATCAGGCATGACCCGAGCCATTAACCACTCCATCTTCAACAAGCTTTTCAAACTTCTGCGTGAAGATAGAGAAGCCTATAGTCCGAGGGACGCGATCGTCACGCGGAAGCGGATGAGGCATAGATTGAGGACACGAGAGCCTTTGGAAGTTCTCGCTCAATGATCCTGGCGACTTCCTTTGCACACGAAGGTCGATTTCTTTCCGGGCTCTGAGAGGGAACATAGGGTGAATAAGGTCGTCGAGTGGAATGACAGGGTTATCGTTGTCATCATCTGCATCAGGTACCTCTAGCCGGCTCCATTTTCGGGAAGTTGGTTCCACAGGTACGAGCGGGCTACGACTTTTATGACGCGGCGGCAGTGAAATAGTAGGAGCGGCGAAATGCCAACAATGAAGTTCGCGCTGTGACGGTAATGGTGGGGGAGGAGTTATGACTCGTCGCACCGGCGGCGCAGTAGGAACAAGCTGCTCAAATGTCCGAGTCACATGCCTTGCGACGAGATCTTTGTGATTGACCTCGAAGTGGGACTCTAGCTGAGATGCTCGTGAAAATCCTTGCTCACAATCTGAGAGAAAACCAAGCTAAACCAAGCACATGACCAACCTGGGAAGAGACATACCTCGGATGGGACAAGAGATGTCGAGACGAGACAGATGACTTAGGTCAACATGTGCTTTGAGTGCATCTTTTGTGGCATGTACACGACCTGCACATCTCAGATAACGACAGTGATATTGCCCCTCCTTCCAAAAAAAAAAGAAGGTAAGCAAATGGAAAAGTATTGAAGGGAAAAATAGCTTACTATGCTGGATATGCGGTCACAATGTCTTAATGTATGCTGTGTAGTGGATATCAGTACTGAAAAAAAAATGGAGCACATAATGGGGCAAATGATATTGCTGAAGTGAGTTGATCCTCACTCCAGAAACACTTTAGAAAACCTTCAGCATGATCACTGTTGATCAAAGCAAAAGTGCTGCAGCTGAAGACTTAATAAAGTACCCCTGGAGAGGAGTAGTACAACAACACAACATTGGCAGAAAGTCTAGTACTAGTATTCACATCTATGTTAAATAGAGAGCTGATCCCACCTCACCTGTGTCAAATTATAACAACTGTTGAGAATGATTGAGCACCCTTCCCACTCGCATGGCATGGGCTTGATTATGTGATGAGCAATGTTAGGGATTTCATGGGGGGAAAGGAGAAGATCTGAAGGCCCAGCAACCTCAGACATCTATCAGAGGTTGAAAAGTTGAACAAATGTGCATATCACCAGAGAGTAAATAACAGCAAACATAACTCGATGGAATTCCGAATGTGTGCCAATGTGATGGCTTTGTCACAATCACAAAATTGACATTTCTAAGTCTTCTGGATAAGACAAGAAGCCTATTGAAAGGCAGTTGATTAGGAAAAAAACCACAGCACCTCTTTGGATGGGTTACTACCCACCTCTCATCAGTGCCTGCTGAACAGATCATTGTCATGTCAGTTCCAATTAGAGCTGTTTCCAAACACTGCAGGACTCAGAAGTCATCCAGGTGCAATGGTATCAATCTGCTCTAACCTGTTGAACTTGGATGTTACCTGATCATTTAGGTTTGAGCATCACCCTAGAAGATGCCACTGTTGACTTTAGTTTGAAGTCTAATGGTTCTGGTATGTTATATGTATGATATCATTCCATTCTTACACAGCACGGAAAATTTCCATGCCTATACCAGTGTACTATAAAATATGCACCATGTCATCGAAACATCTCAGTCCCTCTACCAGTGGCTGAGATATACATTCATTTATTAGATCTTCTCGTTGCAACCACTCTGCCTCTACTCGCTAGATAACCTACACTGGCTGCAAAGCTAACTCAAAAGTCCACCACTACTATGAAAAAGAGAGTAAAGAGCAGGCTTTGACTTGGAGTAAACTACTATAGGCACTGGATGGTGGAGATGAACAACATTATCCATAAGATCTAGGGCTATTCAGAATGCAAATAATGAATCCTTGCCACTTGGTGCTACCAAGAGGTGTTGGGGCATCTAGAACATTGTCTCCAGTAACTATTGACAACCTAGTACTAATGATGTACTGTTTTAAGCAAATTTGTTTGATGCATTTGTAGGGCTGGAGTGTCTATTGACGCGACGAACTAACTACCAGTAAGAGTTTTCAGCCGTGCTTCAGCCGCTCGGGCCCTCCGCTCTCGCTCCACCTTGGCCCTCATCTCAGGAGTTAAACCCATGACACCATCAGTTGCTCCAGACAAACCTCCGAGCTTTCGGGGGGCCATAGGGTCCTGAGGTCGAGGCTCGGGCTTTGCCTCCATCTGTTCGTCCTCGATGTCAGACCGCTTGCCTTCTCGTTCTCTCTCTCTAGCCTCCCGCTCTCGCATCTTCTCTTTCAGACCTTTCCTCCTCTGCTTTTTCTTTTCATCCTTCGCTTCTTCCTTTTCCTTGCTGAAGGTGCTTGGAACACGTGCCGCTCCAAACCAGTCCCACCAGTCAGGGTGATCACCCGCGCACTGCCGAAAGACGTCACGGACAGCCCTTGTACGTGCCAAATCATAAGCAGTACGGCGTGAGCCTACACTCTGTGGAGGAGGTGCATCTGATGCGTCAGATTCATTGGCGACGTCCTCGTCCTGACGTGCGCCCGAAGACGGAACAGGGACACTTGGATCGGCATGCAGTTCGTACAACAGCCAGCGTGTTATGTCCTCTTGTCCTGATTGCGCGGCAATTTGAAGCAAGGATGCGCGGCGATCTCCTGTCCACTCCGGTACGAGTACATCGACGCCACCAAGGGAAGCGCCTTCACGCTCCCAAAATGATTTGAGGGGCTCGGAACGACCTTTGCTGATCATATCTAGTAATCGAGACCACTTCTCGCGGTATGCTTCTTCCTCCTTAGTTAATCGCTGTGGTTTTGCCTTTTCGGGTGTTGGAGCGGCCGAGGGTATCACTTTAGGCTTGGGTAGAGAAGTAAGGAAGGCTTCGTCTTGCGCCCGGAGTACTTCCTCTGTAAGATGCGATGTCTTCACTTGTGTGAGCTCCAACAGACATCGTGAAAGTTCAGATTGAGTCTGAAATAAAAATAAGAACCATGGAGATAGAATCAACAAATAAAGCATACGGGTCGGCGAGTTGGAAATGGGAAGGTCCTCAGACGGTCATCTCCTTTGTTAATGACGCATCCCTCATAGTCCAGGAAGATGCGCCTGTTAGAGACACTGGCACGTAACCAAATTCTTTCACAGTCTTGAATCTCCTCGGCCCAGTCTTGAATAAGGTTGCGGATATCCTAAGTGTTCACGCTTAGCTCAAGCAGGTAAAACAGGGGCTACCTCACATCTCGGAGAGCTTGCTCGCCATAACGACGAAGCATGGCGCCTGCGCTGATGGCGGCACCCTTGGAATTGTCATTTACAGACTGCGAACCACCCTGTTTACGACGAGCTATAAAAAATCAGTATAATAGAAAGGTTTACGACAGCCGTACTTACTGGTATAACGGTGGAATGTCTTGTGTTTAAGGATCGTCGTCTCCGGCTTGGGTTTCGGCGGTCTCTTCTTCGCCTTTGCCGATGAGACTTGTAAATCCTGTTCTTCTTCAGGCCTGCTCACTTGTACTACGGCACCTGCAAAGTGACCTCCGGCAACCATGAACATAGCCCACTTCCGACCACCTCCCACCCGTTCCTGCATGCTCTTCAGCTCCGCCAAGTACGAGGTAGCAGGTGTATCTATTGGAAATAGCATTCTGTACACCCCGATTTGAGTAGATGGAGGCGAATGGAACCAAGTGACAGCTGTCAGAGGTGTTTGTCGCTCTTCGCTGGGTGAAGGCGATCTTGATGTTCGCTTGATTTTGCTGACAAGGGCCTTGACTGCATCGGAGTCATCAGAACTCTCGTCAGAGGATGCCGATCCTGAGAGAGAATCTTCCAGACCTAGCTTATGCAAGGTGAAATTCGTTAAGGCGACTAGAAAAGCAGCTGAGCGTGCCTACCGTCTACAAGCTGTGCGAATGCTGGCTCCGTGACAGGGCTACCGCCCCTCAGACGGATCTTTACATTGTATCGATGCCAGTCGGATCGAAAATGAGAACGTTGCTCATCCACATCTGAAAAGGTCGCCCCCAGACATATGTTACACGCCCTCGCGTTGTTTGGTGCTAGAGGAGCTGGTTGTACGGGGGACGGGACTCGGGGTGGCGGTCGACTGATTAGATTACGCGGTGTAAGCGTCTCCAGCAATTCGGGAGGCAACGAAAAGACGTGGTATCTTTGGGTCATTTGTGCTGTTCGTGCTGAGTCTCTGGAAAGAATCTGAGCATAAATGGTGGCGATATAAGTAGTGTTGCGGTTCCAGCAGACTCGAGTAGGCTACTAGTTACTTGACTCGGTAATGACCGAACCGACTGTCACTAATAATAGGCTGATTTAGTATACATATCATACCAAACCACTATGGTCTCTACAGATTTCGCTGAACGCCCCATCAAAAAGCTTGTGTTGTTCGATGTCGATGGGACGTTGACACCCGCCCGACAGGTAATCCACCTTCACGACAACTGCCACACTTGATGTCGAGACCTCCCGACAGAGTGCATCTCCAGAGATAATCCAGCTCTTGCGCGCGCTCAGGAAGAACATCGCCATAGGCTTTGTTGGTGGCTCTGATTTTGTCAAGATATCTGAGCAGCTCGGTGTTGGCGATATCAATGGTGCGAAATTTGTCTCCCCATGATGCTCTTCACTGTATGCGTGTATAGCCCTTGACGAATTCGACTTCGCATTCGCTGAGAACGGCCTCACTGCCTACCGACTCGGAAAGCCACTAGAGTCACAGTCCTTCATCAAAAGCGTGGGTGAAAAGGACTACCAGGAGTTGGTCAACTTCATCTTGCATTACCTTGCTGATTTGAACATTCCGATCAAACGGCGAGTTTCTTTAATACCTGGCTGTGTAAGTTATATTCATTCAGAAATCATAGTGGAACGTTTGTCGAGTTTCGCAATGGGATGGTCAACGTCAGCCCGATCGGTCGCAATGCGACGTACGTTCTCCTTCTTGTTATTTCATAAAGCCCCATCAACTCCTCCGGCTCCGCAGTATTCAAGAGCGCCATGATTTCGAAGCTTATGACAAGGTAATAACATTAAAAGAGCCATCGATACTAGACTTATTATTCTTTGGCAGCAATACCACGTTCGGGCAGACTTTGTGAAAGTCCTCCGGGAGAAGTTCGAACGACTAAACTTAACTTTCTCTATCGGTGGTCAGATATCATTCGATATCTTTCCGCAAGGGTGGGACAAGACTTATTGCCTTCGGCATGTAGAGAAAGATGGCTTTGACGAAATCCACTTCTTTGGTGACAAGACGTACAAGGTAAGAAGTCGAGGCTCATACCACGCAAAATCCCATCCACTTACCGACTTGTGCAAAGGGGGGAAACGATTACGAGATCTTCAGTGATTCCAGGACTATCGGGCACACTGTCGAGAGTCCTGCAGATACGATAAGAATCTGCAAAGAGCTATTCCTATCATAAAGCGTTGAGTGCCTGTTCGAAAGACCTTTGCAGACAATCATCGAACGAGTTGTCAAATTGCAAGACGTGCATAGTAGTCGTAGTGGGGAGAAGTTATAATACCAGTGCTCTTCATTGGTGTAGAGCCTTCTACATAGACGTCACTTTTATGGTTACTTGTTGTGGACTTGGAATCATGACCACATCGAACAAATAAGAGCATACGTGACACCGTGTTCCGGAAATTCGGAATCGAAACGCGTACTTGTCAGTCTACAAAGAACCAAAAATTACATCGTCCATCACCCGCTACGCTCGCATAAGTCGTTGTGTATCGTATTCCTCTCATCTGCTGAGAAGCGACGACATGGCCGGCTCAACGATTTCTACACGACAAAATCAGCCACTGGCGCGCACGCGGTGAGGATTGGAGGGAATCACGCAGTAGTCATTGCTCAAATATATTTTTGACAGTACCAAACCGGACGCGAACTCGGAACCAGCCCCGAAAAGGCGCAAGTTGGGCCCATCCAACACCCAGAAAACGCAGGATTCATCATTTGCAGACGTATTGGAACAGTTGAGCCAAGACAGAGCACATGACGGCATTGGTGCGTCACGTAGAGACTTCCCCGGCAATTTGTCCTTGACAGTTTGAATAGCTGCGGAGGGCGGTGCGGATAGCTGGGCTCGTCCGACTCTTCCGCCAATTGATGAGAAGCGGGATAAGATCAGTGTGTGCACATTTCGCCTCGCACACCCATTAACTTATGGTGTCACCTCGCGCAGTATTTCAACAAATTGATGTCGATGAGACAACGGACTACAGCAATGGATCTATCGTACTAAGGTTGTTTGGGGTGACCGAGGTACCTTTCTTTGTATTTGCGTCATCGCGCGCGTTTAAATGGTTGTGTAGGACGGAAACAGCGTACTTGCATTTGTCACTGGTTTCCTTCCATACTTCTATGTCGCTGTTCCTCGTGGCTTTGACGCATCAGACATTGACGCGTTTGCAGAGCAGTTGAACGTATGTATTTGTGGTCGTGAATCAAGTGTGCTGGCTAAACTTCCCTGCAGAAACAGGCTCAAGGCAACTTTGTGAGACAAATAGAGATTGTCAAGAGGCGTAGTCTTTGGGGCTACCGTGGAGATGACTGGATCCCTTTCATGAAAATTACAATATCTGAACCGAGGAATCTCCCAAAAATTCGAGATAAGTGATTTTGTTTCGCAATACTTTCTATATACTTATCGTTCTTTGGCCGGCACGCTTGTTTGAAAGGGGCGAGTGTGGATTTCGAGATTTCTTTCCTACTGGACAACCGTGCTCCACGTTTGAGAGCAATATTGCATACACTCTGCGTTTCATGATCGATACCAAGGTATGATCAAATACACGGGTTGCAACCGAATTGATACCTTTGCAGGTTGTCGGCATGAACTGGATTGAGATTCCTGCTGGTAAATATAAACTTGTGTCCGAGGAAGCCAGGAAGTCTACGTGTCAGATTGAGCTTAGAGTCAGGTAATTTGAGTTCATTACTTTTATTAGTCTAAGAGTCTGATGATGTATTTCAACAGGTGGGATGCCTTCATCTCGCATCCACCAGAAGGAAACTGGCAGAAACTTGCGCCTCTCCGTGTACTGAGCTTCGATATCGAGTGTGCTGGACGCAAGGGCATCTTTCCTGAGGCACAGGTTGATCCAGTCATTCAGATTGCCAATATGGTCACCAAGCAAGGTATGGGGTCTGAATTTTCTTCGGTAGATCAGCTCATCACTGGCTTTGCAGGCGAGACCAAGCCGTTCATCCGCAATATTTTTACTTTGAATACATGTGCACATATCGTCGGTTCACAAGTGATGTCCTTTGACGACGAAGCAGAGATGTTGCAGGCTTGGCGAGACTTTGTTGAGGAGGTTGACCCGGATGTGGTCATCGGGTACAACATCTCGGGCTTCGATTTCCCGTATCTCATGGATCGGGCAAAGCATCTCAAGGCAAATAAGTTCCCTTATCTTGGTCGTCTTAAGGGTGCGTACCTCTGTTCACTGTGGGGAGATTTGATTTATTTTGTCTTGAAGGTTCGAAAACTCAGACGAAGGATACCCACTTCTCTTCAAAGGCCTACGGGCAGCGCGATTCGAAAGACACAGAGCTAGAAGGGCGGCTACAGCTTGATGTTCTGCAATTCATGCAGCGAGAGCACAAGCTACGTAGCTATACCCTCAACTCTGTCTGCGCACAATTCCTCGGCGAGCAAAAGGAGGATGTGCACCACTCCGTCATCACGGAGTTGCAGAACGGTACTCCAGAGTCCAGACGCCGGCTGGCCGTATATTGTTTGAAGGTGTGTATTGAAGATATTTTTTTGCGCCTGTATACTTATAATTGCCGTAGGATGCGTATCTTCCTCAGAGACTAATGGACAGGCTAATGTGTTTCGTCAACTACACCGAGATGGCACGTGTCACAGGTGTTCCCTTCAACTACCTACTTTCCCGTGGTCAGTCCATCAAGGTGCTTTCTCAACTATTTCGTAAGGCCAACGAAGAGGGCTATGTCATCCCGGTTCTCAAGGGTGAGGGCTCGGATGAGCAATACGAAGGTGCCACTGTCATCGAGCCGAAGAAAGGCTACTACGACACACCAATTGCAACTCTTGATTTCAGCTCCTTATACCCGTCTATCATGATGGCACATAATTTATGTTACACAACACTCCTGGACAAAGGCACCATTGACCGCATGCAACTTGTCAAGGACGTGGATTATATCCAAACTCCCAATAATGGTTAGTTAGGGTTGTTAGTTACGGGTTTGCAGATTGACCGACTCACTCCTTCGCTAGATTTCTTTGCCACCAGCGCAAAGCGAAAGGGTCTTCTACCCACTGTTCTGGAAGATTTGATTTCTGCTCGTAAGCGTGCGAAGGCAGATCTCAAGAAGGAGACAGATCCAGCCAAGCGTGCGGTCCTGGACGGTCGTCAACTTGCTTTGAAGGTGCCGCTGATTCATCCAGTACATTGAACCTTCTAGTCTCATTTCCTTTCAGATCAGCGCGAACTCCGTTTATGGATTCACTGGTGCCACTATTGGAAAGTTGCCCTGCCTTCCTATTTCCTCTAGTGTGACAGCGTATGGGCGTCAGATGATTGAGAAGACCAAGCAGGCAAGTCGCAGTTCTTTCGTTTCCGTTAGTGACCATCTAATTATTGACCCTTTGTAGGAGGTCGAATCGGAATTCTCTATAAAGAACGGCCACGCTCATGATGCCGAAGTCATTTACGGTGACACTGATTCTGTCATGGTCAAGTTCGGGCCTGCAGAGCTGGAGAGGGTCATGGCTCTCGGTTAGCATTAACCAGCGACCTGACTTGCATCCGATTTTAACTGTTCCATAGGGGCAGAGGCAGCGGATTTTGTAACGACAAAATTCGTCAGACCTATCAAGCTCGAGTTCGAAAAAGTTTACTATCCGTATCTTCTCATCAGCAAGAAGCGGTACGCGGGACTTTACTGGACCAAGCCAGATAAATGGGATAAGATGGACTCTAAGGGGATTGAGGTTCGTCATTGTTGGTGGATTATTTGGCGTGATGATTTATTAATCTAGACTGTACGGAGAGATAACTGTCGGCTAGTATCGACAGTCATCGAGACTTGCCTGCATAAGATGTTGATCGATCGGGATGTCAAAGGAGCTGAAGAGTATATTTACATTATTTTAAATCTTTTGGTTGCCCAGCTCAACTGTCCCAGGTACACCAAGCGCATTATATCAGATCTTCTACAGAACAGGGTCGATATGTCCCAGCTGGTGATTACAAAGGCTCTGGCCAAAGCAGGTGTGTGAGTTGTAAACGAGAGTGAGTGTGTGCTCCAATATCTGCAGATTACGCTGCGAAGCAAGCACATGTGGAGTTGGCAGAGCGCATGCGCCAGCGTGATGCAGGTTCGTGACTGTTGTAGATTTCTGTGTTCTTTCTTGACATCCATGGTTAGGCTCTGCACCGGCACTAGGTGACCGTGTCGCCTATGTTATTGTCAAGGGCATTAAAGGTCGAATTCCACATCAAGTATCATAGTTTTCTGCTGACTTGGGAATCAGGTGCCGCTGCGTATGAGAAGTCCGAGGATCCCCTTTATGTATTGGAGAACAACATTCCCATCGATACCAAATACTACCTGGAAAACCAGCTCTCAAATCCTCTTATGAGAATCTTTGAACCCATCCTAGGCGAGAAGGCAGCATCGTTGTGTAAGTGCTTCATTGGCTGCACGAATATCGTCTTTTTGATATTTTTCACAGTATCTGGCGCGCACACGAGGACAATCCAAATCGCAACGCCAACAGTCGGTGGTCTGATGAAGTTCGCAGTGAAGACGGTAACATGTCTTGGATGCAAAACTCCATTGCGGTCAAATAACAGCGTGAAGAGTGAGCTATAGCGAATAAGCCTCTGGTCGTGTCTCACAAAGCCTTCTCTGTAGACGGTGCCGTATGCAACAACTGTCGACCAAAGATCGGGGAGCTATACCGAAAGCAGGTCGCAGGCGCTTCCGAATTCCAAGTACGGTTCTCGCGATTATGGACGCAATGTCAACGTTGTCAGGGGTCTTTGCATCAGGTGAAGTTAGGTTTACTACCGCATCAACTATCATTCACACAGCGTTATTAACAGGATGTACTATGTTCGAGCAAGGACTGCCCAATCTTTTACATGCGGAAGAAAGCACAAAAGGACGTAGAAGATGCGAACGCTGTACTCGAGCGGTTTGATGCAGATCTGTGGTAGGAATCGCTGTATCGCTGTTATTTTGTTTTACATTTCGCTTGGTTTTCTCTGCACACTTGTCTTAGTCTCCCGTAGTCAGACCTTGAAAGAAGGAAGAGTCGTTCCTTCTGTTTCAAGATATGGAACTGACTCAGCATAAGAGATGAGGTGTGAGCTATCGAAGGCTAATGGGACAAGACTGAGACTATTTTCTGAGCTGCATGCAGCGAGTGAATCGGAGTTGGACGCCGGTGTTGAGAGTTCAAACATAATAATTGACTTAATGTACATAGTATGTAAGTACTATGCATACAGATTTGAAAACAAAACATATAACTTCGACCAAAACCAAAACCAAAACCAAGTTCTTGATCAAATACGAACGAAACCCCGAAAAAAAGACGACGAAGCTCTCAATCATACAAGCAAATTGCCTGTACTAGAAGCACCGAAGAGTGCGATCACTGCGAATGATGCCTGATGCCCGGCTACACACCCCTGCCAGTTGAAATGTGTATGCGCTCCTGGAAAACAATTGAACCCATGCCAATTCCTTCGTCAGAATTAGCGACAAGGTCAGCATGATATTCTCGAACTCCAAGGATGAGGCGTGGTCCCAATATAAACATCTGCGCGACTCAGGCAAGTGCAAGAATGCCGTCAAAGATCATATCTGCCACGGAAGTCGAATTCTGTGGAAATGATGAGGTTTGATCAGATACAGATATTAATCATAGGTTGGCATACACGGAGCTTTGGAGAGAAATCATTGCTGAGCTGAAGGGAAGCAATAACAACAAAACTAATGTGGAGCTTAAGCGCAGAAAGAAAATCACATTCAAAAATGATGAGCGAACCTTGCGAAGTAAAACACATGAGTTTTTACTAATATCGTGAAACAGTCCCCGACAGTCCATCTTGTTGATGGTCGTTGCAATTCGCGGAAGTGTTTTACAGAAACCCAGACAGCAAGACACAGTGCTATGATCTCCCATGCAGTGCTCAATACCCAGGACATCTGGGCCAGAAATAAACCATCTCCCTGAAGGCCATATCCGCACATATGAGCGCCGGAGAGGACGAGCTCCTCTGGTATTCATACCGTAAGCTTTAAGAGCATAATTGAAGCTTACCTCCTGAGGCATACTTAATATTAATTATCATCATGATTACTCTAGATGTAATCTGGATAGCCAGGAATGTTACAACGAAAAAGATCAACATCTGTCTGGATCGCTGATACATGGCATATAACCGAGCAATTATGATGACTTGAATAGTATCAGTGAAGTCGATATCACTGCGATAATGCAGCTGAGTAGCTCACCACTGAGCATGACATTTGCGATAACAATGATACAATTTGACACTAAGTAGAGAATAGTGCCTGAAAATGTAGTTAGTGATGAGCTTCGGGGGGTTCAATGTTTCAAACGCACAACTAGTACTATGATGAACCAGCGGACGGGCCAATAATCTCGCTGAGCCACTCACCCCTACGTAGGAGCGCAGTCAATCGAATGGGAACTGTGACGGTGGTACACAAATACTCACTGCATCTGTCAACGGGACGGACGAGAGATCTACTGCATGGCGCTGGTCATAAGAAAAAATTCCAGTTTATATGAGGAGACGTACACAGCATGGTGACGCTGCCAATCGTCAGATGGCTTATCAACATATTTTCAACCCGGACTTCTTGGCCCTGCAAACTTACACAGTGCATAATATTCCAGGGTATCGCACCTAACACATTTCGAGGTCAGCACACGAGCCTTGAACAACCAGAAGCTATGCACACTGAGGTATAGGAAAGTCATAAGGGACCATCATTGCTTCTGCCCTGAAGTACATGCATTAATATCTAGTACTCCTTTTGATATGTGAATCTGCTCACCCAGACCAGTTCAAACTATAGAATCATTTTCAGTGAGATCATCGCTCCGGTAATTAGATCAACCTACCTCTTGTCCAAATGTAAGTGCTGGAGAATAGTATAAGGACTCTGTCAATAATTTCGTCAAAAAACATTAGTACCGTGCGCACCCCAATCGTATATCACTGCAGTCAAGCATGCTACTGCGAAAACACATCAAATATTGAATGAGACTCGGAAGATTTCTCTCCACAAACCTTGGAAATAACTGGATGGAAGCAAGTAACTGATCATCGGCCACCAACTTGGATCATTGGAGACTATGGTCATTTTCAAGGAATCAATGTCAGTGAGTGGGGGCTTTGTCGACATATTGAACGGTGGTATTCGTGCTAGATATACCATTATCCAGCGCTTTGCGGTATATTATACGGGTCCCGGGAAACGAAGTGTGGCACGTACGTGACATATGTAGCTTGCTATCTTAAAATTTCGACGATGTACTTACCGCATTTTGGGAGTGCCAGTTCCGTAATTGCATACGTTTTGGGTAAGATGAAGCTCGGGAGCCTTGTATAGCTTGAAGGATTAAAATTGCTGGGCTGAGCTACTAGTCGTCAAAGTGAGAAAGTTCCGAAGAGTGACAGGGGAGCATTCCGCCGATCGGTCACTGCCCCGCACAGCTCGTGCCATTCCACTTCATGAAGGATGCCAAGACAAGGGTGGCGAATCTGCCATACCATGTAGACACCCGGAGGCATAGCTAGCGCTTATGATTACCCGAATCTCAGCGTGACTACGGGTTTTTCGTGCAACCTGGTGCGATGTACGCCGGAGGCATCGAGTGGGTGAGCTTCTGAGCTTGAAGGTGAGATACAGAGTCTGAAAGAACAGCTTGGGAAGGCGAGGTGAATTAATGATATGATGTGGGAGACAGTAGTGCAGAATGTTATGGAAGGAAAGGGAAGAAAACGAAAGCTGAGAAGTAAACCTATTGTGGCTCCACTCCATTTAACATTCCCGCTGATCTTCTGGACAATGTATAAGTAATGCAATCGCCTGCGGGCTTAATGCACTTGCAAATGATGTATCCAAGTCCAATGCGTTCACCTTGCAGGAAGACATTATGTCATATGATAATCTTCTATTGGTAGACCCTTAAGATCCTCATGAGCAATGTCACGTACCAACCTGTCAACCACCAAACTTGTAAATGTTCCTCTCTGCCGCCACCGACTTCAGGTTGTCCCGACACATCGTTCATCCACTCAAGGTGCTTCACAATGTCAGAGACATCGACAGCCCAATACGGGCTGGCGGAGCGGAACATATCAGGCCTGAGACGTGCAGGGGTCGTAAACGCGGAGAGAGGAAGATTGTTGCCACCTCGTGCTGGGATATTACTGCCAGGTAGGTATACGAAGCCTTGTTTGTTCCCCATATTCAAAGTCAAGTTGAAAAATAGCATGCATACCGGGGTGAGTGAACGTACGACATAGGGCCATACTCTCCCAACCCTTGGGGACTTTGCCCAGCCGGGCCAAATTGGCCGAGAATGTCGATCTGCGTGGGGCATAGACCTACTTCTTCTTGAGTTTCTCTAAGTGCGGTGTCGAGGAAGGATGCGTCTGCCTGCATAGAAAGTAAATGCAACATCGTTTATGATCCAGGAAGCGTACACAAGTGTTCACCTAGTCGACCTTCCTCAAGGGAAGCTGGCGGTCGTTCGGTGTCATAATAGGTCGACAGCTCAGTTCGAGGTGTCGATCGTACCTGACTTTGCCAGCATGTGACCTCAGCTCCTTGCGCATGCTCCAGAATGCCCTCGTTGCGCACGCCGCCCGCAACAATGTCAAAGACGAACATGATTCTATGGGAAGCAATGCGGCAATCCTCGTTCCGCTGTGCAATGCGAACGACGCGCCAATCATGCTCTTTGAGTTGCGAGGGTAAAGGGAGATATGAGAGGTATGAGGGTCCAGGACGCGGAGGGGTGGACGTAGGTGGTGGACACATGGGGGCTGCGGCTGTCATGAGCGTCCTGGACAACATTCTCCGTGTTCTTTTAGGGACAGAGAACAAAAGAAGCCGTTGGATGTATTATTTTACCTTAATTTTGCATCTGGTGATTTCATGGTAAGGGGAAGAAGCATCACGATAATATTTGATGCGCTCGATTTTGTCGTAATGGGTGACTGAGACGTCCTTTGGCTAGTGCTCTAGCGAGTCTGAAGGGCAGAATTCATACAACCACATCAATATCCCAATTAATTGGAGTCGTGCGACGAACAAAGGGACTTGGACCTCGAGGCTGCCTTGCGTCATGAGCGGTCAATCTGTGACGCGTGACTACGCGTCGCGCGTATGTCACGTGCTGGAATGATCTCTTGTTGAACTTCTACCAAGTAAAGCGAGCTCATTGTTCAAGACAGCACGAAGAACGATCGACAAATAAAACGGAAAATGACTTCAAGACGCGCCAGGATTGCGGATACAGAGAATTACGGCTCAGATTCAGGCGGTGACACAGAACCAGACACACCAAGACCGACACTCCGACAGGGCAGCAAGAAACGGATCAGCGACATCTATGGCGGCGAGAATGATGCACACTCTGACTCCGGACGCGTCCCGCTAAGGGCGGTCAACATAAATGACGATGCCGCTGAGAAGCGCAGACGGAGGAAGAGCACCAAGTTGGCCGTCATAGAAAACGCGGAAGCAGGCCCCTCGACAGAGCGTCAAGATCAAGCAGAATCGTCCAAGGCTGCACAGGCGAAGCAGAAACAGCAACAGCTCAACTCTGTAGCACCGCCTCCCATCATCAATGTACCGCTAGACGTGATGAGCTCCAACTTTGAGGAATGGATGAAGATGGCCACAGACAATGTGCGTGTACTGGTGCTCATTGCGGGTCATGCTGCTTATTATATCGTGTTGCTCCAGAAAATCAATGCTGCAAACTCATGGAACTTCGCGCTGATTGATTACTTCCACGATATGTCGCTGCTCCGAAATAACACTGATAACTCCATTAATTTCCAACGCGCATCGTGTACACTTGACGGCTGCGTTAAAATTTGGACCAGTCGCGTCGACTCTGTTGGCACAGAGACAGGCAAACTGCTCAGCAACCTTGCCAACGAAGGCATGGACGCAGAAGACGATGGAGCTATGTCCGACAATCCTGATAACCAGGACCCGACGCAGGCGAAGAAGAGAAAAAAAGCGCACCGACCCGACTCTACGCTTGCTAAAGATGCCTCACAACTTCGTAGCAAGAAGCTAGATCTCGAGTTTCGCGTTGATCCTCTGTTCCGCAAAACCTGCGCAGATTTTGACGAGGGTGGTGCACAGGGCTTGCTCATGAACCACCTCAGCCTAGGGGTTGGAAGTGATGGTGGCATGCGTGTTGTCTTTGACGCGAGTGATTCCATGGGCCGAGTAGCTGAAGACGAGGAAGATGAGGAAGAGCCAGAAGAAGATGTTGACCTCAGCTATCTACGAAGTAAGTGGAATAATGTTTTGAGTGAAAAAATACTCACTATCTTGCTAGGCCAATTTTTGCCCGACTTGGAGATTCTCGAGGATAAGGCCATCTCCCATTCACTGGCCGCCTTCTCGTTTGCCAAAGACAGTAACTACACGTTCGACGACACTCTTTACCGTGATGATACGGTCCATGATCAAGCTGATGATGACGACGGCAATGATCCGGGTTTTGGAGACTATGATGCAGCCATGAATATGGACGGCGAGGACTTCTTCCAGGGCGACCAAGCTGCCGATGACGATTATGCGGGTGGGGATGGTTTTGGTGGGGCAGACTATGGAGGTGGTGAAAATGGATCGGTTGGCGCAGAAGGTGATCAGCAGCATATGGTACGCTCAGGAGGCGCACTTCTTCCTTTCGACCCACGACGCGCGCCAAATGAGCGAGGTCTCGTCATGGCCGTCACGGACGCGGATGGAGAGAACGCGATAATGGGTTACTTTGATCAGAACTTCATGAAAAACTGGGCAGGTCCCGAACACTGGAAGCTGAGGAAAGTGATTCGGAAACGTACGTCCCTTTGGTCATTCATACGAGTTGTATTGAAGAAGTTGTCATACAGCGGAGACAGCTGATGCCCCAAAACCCCGACGAGAGAAGAAAGAAGCTTTTAAGATTGACTTCCTCACGCCCGCTGAGAAAGACGTCAAGAAGATCGCGAATGAAATGTTTGCCGGTGTGACTCGTGGCGCTGGTATCACTTTGCCTACCTACGGAGGCTCAAAGACTGGCAAGAAAAGTCGGAGCAGCCGCAAAGCAAAGGAGGAGAAACGTGATGAGCATACTCTTCCCGATGACATGCACTTCTCAAGCAGGCAGCTGGTTACCCTTTTCCTGAAACCCAAATTCTCAGTACGTGCAAGTATTCTTGTGAGAGACAGCAAATGTTGATGTCTGTGCACCTGCAGTTGAAGATGCGCGGGCAACAGGTCAGGTTCAATGAGAACGGCGACGGTGAAGTCGATGAGCAATTTTGGGCACAGGCCGCAGCAGATCAAGCTGCAGGACGTGCTGCTGCTGAAGATGATGAAAGTGAGAACATCATATATTCATGCCTTATATTTATTAAATTCATATTACTCCTCAAGACGGTGATGGACCAAATATACCCTTCAATACGCAGTTCTTCGACAATGACTACGATGATGGCCCTGGCTTCGATGATGGCTTCGATGGTGACGGTCCAGCAGCGGAGGATGCTGGAGAGCAAGACCTCTTGGCTGCTACGCAGGGCCAGACGCGGCGAGTCCGACCAGAATTCGTCAATTATGCCAAGCGTGCTAAGCGGGTAGACGTGAGACGGCTGAAAGAAAACATTTGGAAAGGCTTAGATATCAAGATCGGGAAGCCGAAGGATGACGGAGAAGATGATGAGATGGTTTGTGTATTTTTCATCGCCCTGCCTTTCCTGCTAATGCGCTCGCAGGATGTCGATGACTCATCTCTCACGAATCCTGGAGAACCCAGAGTTTTTAGCTCGGTGATATCTGGATTGCAGAAATCGTATCCAAAGGAGAAGATGGAGGAGATCAGCACGAGTTTCTGCTTCATATGTCTGTTGCACCTCGCTAATGAGCAGGGACTGAAGCTTCAGACTTCTCCCGGCTTAGAAGCTGTCGCTGAGGATGAAGTCACGGACGCACAAGACAGAGACAGAGACAGAGTGGGAGATATATGGAGTTTGAAAGTGCGCCCGCTTCATTCTTTGTTGGATTATAACTGAACTGAACCTTTACACCCATAGGTTTTTAGGGACCCAGATGCCACCCCTGCTGCCTAGCTACAACTCGGTGTAATCTGTTTCCCTTTGTGGGTTTATCGATATTATTATTTTACTCTGCTACTGCATGTTCTTGATTTCTGTCATCCTACGATAAATATCGGTTTATCTGTTGTACGTACACCACCAAAGGGACTAGATGCCTAGAAAGTGAGGGATAGTAATACAATTCCGAATACAAGGTGTGTAGGGCTACATTGTGAGGTATAAATGGGGAAAACTGAAGGGCACTAAAAATACAATTCCATCCATCGAACGTCTTTCGTAGAAACGGGAATTAGCGCAACTTGGCTTGCCAGCCTCGCCACAAATTATCCTGTTGCTTCTGATACTTGGCTTTAAGCTGCATAAATTTCTGATACGCCTCCGTAGGCAATTCAATCATGTCCGCAGTGGCAGTGCGAAACGGGAAGACGATCAGAACGTCTGAGGAGGCGATGCGCGCACGGGGAACGGATGACTCCAGAAACATATGGTTGCCAAACGGTGCATAGGTGTACACATCCAGCCATCGATCATGGCGGTCGTGTGAGCGGACAGCTATGTGTAGGGTAGCATTCATCAGGGGCTTTCTTAAGCATTCCGAATTCTGAGTGAGTGCGTACCTTGTATGATCATGACTTGGTGTTGTACGACAGCAATGGCGACTGTCCCATGATTCATGTTGGGTAGTAGTAAATTATGTGGAAATTGATGCGATAGCAGTCTGATACAGCACTGGCAGAACTCCTAAGCCTTAGTGGGAGAGCCAAGAGATTGTTAGAAAAGGAATGAGAGAATGGCTCTTGACAATGGAGACTCGGACTCTGGGACGAAGCTTGATAAATGGCAGAAAGGACAGAGACTCATCCCCGACTTATATTAGCTTTTCCGCTCGGACGAGCTATTGTTCTATGTACGATTCCCTGTTGAGCAAAGAATAAGAAACGCCCGAACCTCTGAGTAGGCACGTGCAGACAATAAGCTATTGACCAAAACTGTCTGTCAGTTCATTGTTCTCATCGATTCTCTGCGAAGTCACCCCAGATTATTTTGCGAGCAGGGAACGTTGCTTCTATATGGGAGACTAGGCTTGAGATGAAAACTGGGCGATAACTTTGAGGGTGCAAATGCTTGTTGGACCAACGCTACCATTTTGGGTATTGACGCATTGACACATTGACGATTGTTAGCAAATTGATAGCCGAATAACGCTCTTTGCACCTTGGTCAAATTGAAGTTCACTCAAATCGGATAGCTACGAAAACAACATGATAGAAAACATAACGAATAACACTTCGACTATGGGACAAACTTTGGAACGAGAAAATATGTTGTACAACGACCTGCAATGAATGTGTCCCATGACGAACCGTGGACGAGAAAGACGTCAACACCTTAGTCCTGTGACAGAGATCATAAGATTCGTGGGGAAAGAAGGCGAAAGAGATAAGGGAGAATGGAAGTATCGGCAGCTGTCTGGGGAAAAATAATTCAATCGAGTGCCTTGTTGCCCCACCACCATTCCGCAAGGCAAGAACTAACCTGAAGATCACTGGGCTCTATTTGATACGCCTTGCATCTGTCGTCGAATTCGCAGCTGAGGCTGCCAACTTCCTTGTGACACATGATGCAAACTGACGAGGATCAAATCTTCGAATCTTATACGACGATCACCAATTTTCCACACGGGATCAGCATCGATCTCCATGCGACGAGTCTTCATTTTCTGGGGAAATCACCGGAAAAAAAAACATTAGTTTTCGATCACCAAAGAGAGCGGCGAAACAGTTACTTTTATAAACTGGCGTATACACCTAGCAAGGTTCTTTGCAAGCCTTGCTTTGGTGATTGGGCCCGGTGTCTTGCGATAGTCCCTGGTAAGGAGCTGCTTATTCCAAAGAGGATAACCAGGCCACTGTTATTCAAGCTTGCAATCAGTCCATAACACCTCGACCGCAAGTTTCGTGGCAAACCTTTATCCTCACTGAGATAGATCGGCCACTACCGTCAAGCACCAGGTCATCCCCATCGCAGAGACGTGGCGATTCTGTCTGTACGATCTCTTCTAGGGCTATGCCCAACTCCGACGGGTTCTCCGCATAGAACAAGATAGGCGGGGATAAATTTGCCATGTATACATACTTCTGTCGATCAGTTTCTCCTCGCGGTTGATACAAACTTTGAGGAACAAAAGCGCCAGTGCCTAGAGAGAAGATGGGGAGTTGGAGAACCTTGTTCCAGGCATCAATGGGTCTATTGAAATTCGATTCACTAGTAGCCCCGGTGTCCTTGTGCAGCCTAGGTAAGGATCCGAGCTAAACTAAAGAAGAAAAAACTTACACGGCTTTCTAGAGAAAAAGAATGATTATCGTCCGCATAGTCTTCGTATGCACTATCTGTGGTGCCAGAAGAGTCCGACAGCCGTCGCTCGCCTTGAAGCGACTACAAATAATTGGGTTGCAAATCGCCGATTGGCCTACATATGATAAACTCACCGCTTCTATCGGCTGCGCAGCCGCATCGAAGTTTGACAATGAATTTATCCAGGATATTGTCTGCTGCGCTACGGTATCCAATGCGATATGGCTACTGTTGAGGGTCAACGAGGTATTATAGCTCATGGAGGGCTCTGGGATGGGCAGCGGTGAAGCTTCGCAGAAACCGGCAGAGTATGGCGACTTCGAGGATGAGTAAATCAGGTTCTGAAGGATTTTTAAAATGGCGGTAACTGACATTGTGAGGTAGTGCCAATTCGGCTGGATCGTGTGGCGAAGTCGCCCACATTTCCAAAAATCTGGATGTGTCTGGCATAGCGACCTCGCTAAAAGAAAATGTAGGGTTGTAGTCGAATGACATGGAAGATGAAGACAGTTAGTCTTGCGTTCCCCTTGACGGTCCTTTATTAAACTTATCGGTGAATTTGCGTGCCGAACGGAGTATTGCCCATTAAAATCCCGGATACGCTTTTGAGAAATATACGCCAGCACTGAGCAGATCACATAGTTAGTCTCCTTGGAATGAACACGAACATTCGAGTTGCTGTATATCCTTCACAGCCTGCGGATTTGAATGTGTCAGACATTATTCAAATCCGCCTTCAATCCGACGCAATAGGTTACGACTGAAGTCGGCGGCCGTGGGTGGGTCTGCCAGGATCTGCTGTGGCGATTATTATGAACGGTACCGCAGCCTTGCAAGTAGCGTCCCTGAAGGCGAACTCGGTCATGGAAACCGTTCTACAATGTCTTCGATGAGGCCCTTTACAAGTAAATGCATAGGAGAGGTATATGTCGTTATCGATTGAAGTTCATCGCAGAAGTTTCAAAATTAACCCCGATGGCCATCGGAATTTCAGCCAGAGCGTGCCAAGTGACGCTAGCCCATCATGATGACACATACATTGTTGAAGTCTTTCACTTTGCATTCGGCGTGCTCAGAATTCCGTTCTTCTGAAGTAAAAATTCCGTGAGATCTGATAATCTGGCTCGTGGAAGCTTTGCAACCCCATTATCTATTACATACCTTGTCTCTGAGGACTTGTTCAAATGATCAACATCCGAATGCTCATGGTCAGTATAAATGTATATACTCTTACATGCAACTAGGGTGGTCAAGCTCATGCCGTACAACTGCAATGATGGGCTTTGCTAAGTGTGCTCGGCACTGAACTGGTGTTGATGAATATATAGCCTGGGTCCTGGGAGGTAAGTTGGTCGTGAACAACATAACTTAATTACTCGCTGACTGATGAGCAAAGTAGCGCGCTACCCACGCCACAGTCTTCATGTAATTTCCAAATGACATGGTATACATCCTACAGTGTGATATTGACGCAATAGTAAACTAGTTGCGATATGTATTACAATGTCCATATCCGTGAAATACTGTAGGTATTGTCTGCCATAGGCTTTCGCCCCGACTGACAATAAACAAGAATCTTAAAAATACAGTAGCAACGAGGTGGTGCTACATAGCAAACAACGCAATGCAATGAGACTAACAACTGGCGTAAGGAGAACCTGAGAGCTCGTTAAGAACCTGGAACAGTAAGATGCTCGCCAGTGGCGAGTGTGTCCTCGTATTTCTATGGCATGACGCTCCGAGGAGCGACCGGCTCATTTTGAGAAAACATATCGAAAAGCACAGGTAAGGCAAGAGAAATGAAGTGAGTGCCGAATGCCCGTATATAATTAAAAGGCGGGATGTCACTCAAGTGGTATCTAGTTATTCAATGCGTCCATACATTGAGCTGTGGAGCCATCTGCGCCTCTGTGGGCTATATGCCAGGAGGCGGAACGTGAGGTGTGCGCCGTTGTAGAATTTCACTCAAAGGAGTGCGCAGGCGTAGCTGAGGTTGCCAGCTTCCCTTCGAAATATGATGGAGAGATACAAGCATCAGGTCTTCCAATCTGATGTAACGTGGTCCAACTCTCCAGCTACGATCGCCTTCCATTTCCATGCGTCCTGGTCCCTTTTCCTTTGTGAATGGGAAATATTAGTTACATGTGATACATAAAGACTTTCAAACGCACCTCGATAAAACGTTTTACGCAGTTTGCAACATTTTTCGCCAACTTAGCTTTTGTAATAGGGCATTTCGGACTTTTGAAATCCATGGTAGGGATTTGCTTTGTCCACGAACGGTATCCAGGCCACTACAGGGTGCATGTATGAGGAAACAATTGGGCTGGCGATGAATTAAGTTACCTGGAGGCGGATAGACACCGAGGGCCCGCAATCCTCAAACATGTGGTCATCCCTACCATGAAGGTCTCTCAACTTTGCCTTTAGGGCATCGTCAAGTGATACACCCCATTGATCAGGATGTGATGTCACAAATAAGATCGGCTCCTTCAGGTTGGCTTTCTCGATGTATCGGACGCGATCCGCCTCCGTATACGGTTGGTATATTATTTGAGGGATGTAAATATTCGTTCCTGTGGCGATGACCGTTTGCTCAGGGATGGCCTTCCACCTCGCGATATGTTCCATTGGTTGAAGTGGGTCTTCCTATATTCAACCAGTTCTTAACGATGTATGCATCCATTGTATGAATTGGTACAAACGTCATCATCATCAAAGGTCTGCATTGAGGACCCCTCATCGGAGCTACCTATGGCAGCAGGTGAATGGGGCGAGATCGGTGAAGGAATAGGCGACAGGCCCTTCACATTCTAACGCGTCGATTGTCAATGAGTTGTACTAATTGGTTTACCGAGACATACCGTAGGCGAGACTGGAATGTATGAGAATGCACCAGATGGAGATGATGGAGTTCCTGGAGGCACATATACTCGGAGGTGATCACTTGCCCCCCATGAGTCATAGGGAGTCGGTGGAATCATTGGCCCTGCCGAACTTGTTGAAGAAGAAGGGTCAGAGATATGTAGTCGAGGCGGACCAAGACTGGTATTAAGTCGAAGAATCCCACTCTTCGAAGGATCGTCTTGTATGGCATACCCAAACTGCGGTTGGCCGGGGAGATCGTGAGCTTCATAGGTATACATTGTGGCATTCAAGTGGTCGGTGTGCTACATGACTCGGTGATGAGTGATTTATAACCATACAAGAACCACACTCACATCCATCTGTGAATTTACAGGATTATAGTAGGGGGATCTGGATAGCTCTTGTTGCTGCCCGAAATTGAGACCCTCCCACATTGGATCAAAGCTAGTACCATCTTCTGGGTCGCAAAGGTTGCGGTAGGCTCCAAACGGGGGCACATCAGTCATGGTGAAGTTTGGGGTAAAGTAACGAAAGAAATGAAATCACAAGGAGCCAATTTATACTGGATGACACCGAAGGTGAAAGATACAGCAAGTTCATGATTGCTGTGTAGGGAAAGCCAAGGGGGGTGGCCGATTGGAACGGCCGGAGCGCCCAATGGCGGAATAACGACATCTACATCGTTTTTCATAGTAACGGAAAGGGAACCTACACAGTTACCACTGAATCATAGAGTTGCAAGTATACCAATCCTACAAAGATAACAAATGAGGGTTATACCTGGAGAAATAGTGAAATCTTGGGTGATCTGAATTCATATCTGGTTAAGCGCGCTGGCAAGTAGATTTCTAAGCGAGATGTCTTCACATATCTGAAACTGGGCAAGCCGTATGGACAGCCAAAGATAGTGGCATTTCAGAATTCGAAGTCGCGGAAAATCTAGGAACGTGGCTGCGGGCTGGTGCCAAAATAAGATAGTTTGTCACGAACCATGGCTAGAGAACTGCCTCAGCCAATAACTCCAGCCATTGATGAAGCGTGATAGCACAGCACTTGGACAGCCTCATGGCCCCATATGAATCTGTGGCAGGTTTCAGTCTTTGTTGGGGATAGGAAGGAATACATATCATTCTGGGAGCAACGGCGATATAGTAACTTTGCTCAATCGTGATCATATACACAGAATTTTTGTTCACCTGTGTTACAGTTTCAAGGTTCTTTCTACAAAATTTAGCTACGCCCTGTTCCATCAATTTCCTTTTCCAGAATGGAACCGCGCGCCGCCGCCTACTACCGCCACACTTGACAGGCAAAGTCCCAACCCGTGTCTCACAACGCAGATTCAACGTGAGCCAACATGTCATCTCTCGCTGGTGCACTGGATCAGCCTGCAAGCTACAATAATGCTTTTACCGCCGAGGTACCACCTGCCAACCAAGAAGAATTCGCTGACGAAGACGTGGACATGAACCCCCCCGAGAGCGCTGACGTTCTTCCGAAGGAGGAAGATAATACAGTTACCGTTTCTGCAGTCCACGACGAAGAAATGGAAGATCTCTTTGGAAACGATGCGGACGACGCCAAGCCAGACGTTGCAGACGTTACATCAGACAGGTAAAAGTGCACTGTATACGAGTATTATAATAACCCTGGCTAATGTAAGTACGACTGCCATCGTCATAGTGCCCCTGCTGTTACCCCTGCCGAATCAGGGTTCGAATCGGATGATCTTTCACAAACTGAGAAAGAACACCGACGAGCAATGGAATATTTGGAGCCTGAAGAACCTGGTGCTGTTGTGGAAGTCCGGGAGGCTAGCGTGCCCATTCCTAATATTCCCGTCCCGAGGAGTTCAGATGGGGAAGTATGTAACACTATCTCACTGCTGCATTTGTACACTAAATGTTGTATTTCCGTAGCACTGGGCAATTAGAATGCCGAACTTCGTTAAAGTGGACTCAAAACCATTTCACACTGACACGTACGTTGGTCCCGAGCACGATGACGATGATGATGCCCACCACGGTGAGAGCGTCCGGGAGAAGAGCATGTCTATCAAGCTCAGGGTGGAAAACACTATGCGCTGGCGGTGGACTAAAGATGAATTTGGTCAAGATGTAAGTTTTGTGAATTCAAACTATGCTGGAGACGAAACTTGATCTTTTGATGCAGATACGACAATCAAACAGTCGCGTGATCCGTTGGTCTGATGGTTCACTCAGCCTAAGATTAGGCAAGGAGCTGTTTGATATCACCCAGACCGTCGACACATCTGGTGGCGTCGTACGTCAATCACTAGGAGGCAGTCAACCGTCGCAGGCATCACAGAGTCAGCCACCAGCATCACAAAACACGCTTCCTAACTCAAGATCACAAGGTCTAACATATCTGGTTGCGCAACACAAGCGATCAGAGGTGCTACAAGCGGAAGCTGTCATTACAGGGTACATGACACTCAGACCGACTGGTATGCAGTCTGAAACACATCGCATGTTGGTGCGTGCCGTGGGTCAGAAACATAACAAGGTGGCGCGGCTACGAATGGCGCCTGATCCAACCGTGGACCCTGAACGTGAGAAGATGGAGTTGATGAAGCAATCAGCTCGAAAGTCCAAAAAGAAAACTGACGATACCGGACTTGGCGTTCGTAAAAAGAGGTATAGTCAATCGAGGAAAAGACAAGGACACGATATCTGGTCGGAGGATGAAGAAGAACCAGAGTATGAAGGTTCAGATGACGACGATTTGGGTGGTTCCAAAAGAGCGGCGGCAGGTGAACAAAAGAAAAGAGGTCCTGGCGAATACCAAGAGGACGATTTTGTCGTTGCGGACGAATCAGATGAAGATGCGGACTTTGTTGGGGAGGCTAGGTCCGAGAAAAAGCGAAAGCGTCCAGTGCAGGAAGAAGAAGAAGATCCGTTGGATCAGCTGGATGCTAAAATCAAACAGCGGGAGCAAGATGATCGAAAACGGAAACATCAAGACGCCGGAGATGCCGGGGGAGCGACGGCGGCAGGGGAAGTCGGCGGCGACCTAGACATGGATATCGAAAGCGAGGAAGAGGAAGAGGAGCATAGGGTTCGGAAAGCTGGATCTGGTGCACGGAAAAAAAGAACGATGGCATTCGATAACGATGATAACGATGATGAATGACGAGCTTGTGCACGCCTGTGTTCAGTTTTTGTCGTTCTATGTAGAACTAGCCGCCGACTCATGATGTCATAAGTGTTCAAAGTATCTTAGACTATCTAAGTGTAGCCCCGGCCTTCTCACGTAGCACGCCTTCATTGTCCCAATACCCTGACGGTTGGATGTTGTTGACTTCGTCCTTATTTTCCCTGTTGTCGTCCAGTAGATTCCGAAGTGCTAAAATAGCATGTTCTCGAAGGTCTAGAGATCCATGGTCACGAAATCTTATGAGGTCTCACGGAAAATTGACGTACACGGGTTTCGCTCGTCCACAACACACATATTCATGATAACAGGAATCCCCCCGCATATGCGAATGCGATCCTGGAGTGCCTTATCTTTGTGGCAAAGTACCCCGACAAAACGCACAAGATCTCGTTTTAGATATGAGAAACCACTCGGATCTGCAGCTGGTGATGTGACATTTCGATCCGTCACGGGATTTATAACAGCCTTGCCAAAATAAATACGGGGAAGAAAGGCGTCCAATAGACGTAAAAGTTCTGCATAGAAGTGGTCAGGTGGCGTGTTCCGATTTAGCACCTCAACTTACCTATAACACTCTCTGCTGTACCTTGACCGTCAACTGAGGTGCTATCTCTGAAGATGGCTCGGAGATCTACGGCCGACGGATCTGTGTTCCATTGCTCCTCGGATAATAAAGAAATTTTGACGATGCATTGAGTGGCTAATACGAGTGCCTCGCACGTTTTGGGTAGTAATAAATCGAGTTCTTGTGGCAGTTCGTTGGTACCGTTCAATGGTTCTGATTGTTCAGGACCAATAGCGCGCCTAATCGCAGATTGTGAATATGACGATAGGCGGAAAAAGATTCCCGACAACATGTGGCACATGTCACAATGCATAGGACAGGTTTGCGAAGATTGCAGGTACGAATCGAGCAGTTTGAGAAGAGTAGTCTGATGCGGTGCAATTACCTCCCCTTCACTGCCGCGGAGTATGAGTACTTTGTCTGCGCGGAATAAGAGTATAGGACATACACAGACAAGGAATTGTACAGATCTGGAACAAAGCCGCCATCAAACAAGTGGGCAAACAAATGGTACCTTCGAAGAAAGCCATTAGGAAACTTCACAACACGCCTGTAGCAGTCATACCCATAATCAAATGCCTTGGCGCTGTCGCTGGAATCTTCTGCATCGTACAGTAGGACCATGCGGTCCAAGAGCGTTATACAAATCCGAGCGCCTACACGGGATTTCGCGAGTAAGGAACTGCTTGTGCAATGTGGGAAGAATCTGTCAAGGGGTACAGCTGCCCACGGAATGTTACATACCGGCGTTCGGTACTGTTGTGAATACAATTGACCATAAGTACCAGTAGAGATAAGAGGGTCTTAGGGTCAGGGGAGCCGAGCAAGCGACTGAATATGTTCGAAAGAAAAGAAAATGAATCTTCATTGCTCAGCAAGTAGCTGTGGAGCTCACATGAGGACCACCTGTTCCTCGGGCAGGGTTAGATAAGTGTTCCAAAGGCGGGATATGAGGTCCTCATTTGTTGTAACAATGTTTGAAAGTGCCTGGACAACCATCCTAGTAGGTGGGAAGGCGTTACAATCCGTAGATCTAAATGCAGACCAGGAGCTGTATAGATGTAGAATGCGGCGGAGAGATGGCTCGTCTGCACTTGAAACTCGGGCGACCATTAGGACATCGGTGCCACATAACATGCTTGACTCACTAAGCGTTCTGCTGGTTCATTGCGACGCCTGCGACGAGATTCCTAGTGAATCTAGCGATGCTGACTATGAGGATGCCCAAGGCTGGGTCATCCGCATCCGCTGAGGGATAGTTCGCCAGAAAATTCCATAGCTGATGGAGGGACGGCCATATTGAAGGATCATCCGATCCCATACGAGTCCTGTATTTTTGGAGGGGGTTATTGAGTTCCTATGCATGATATTCTCCATTCTCACCTTAAGTCCTCATTTCTTGCGAGATCAGTAGCGATCGTATCAAGTGCCCTGGTCAGGGATGGGACACTATCCTTACCCCTCTTGCCGAGAAATACAGCACAAATCTCGCAAAAGCGAGTGTTGAGCGAATATTGGTCGGACATCAACTTGCAAGTGTGTTGGAGTAGGTTGGGGCTTGGAAGGAAGTGGCGAAGATCATTATGCTATGATGTCCGCGACACTCCGCAGCATGATCAGCGGAACCCATTCGTCATTGGCATTACCCGACATCACAACATTACATACAGTCCTCCTGAACAGCCATCGGGCATGTTCTCAGCATGATACATGGCTATCATATCCGACTTGCCTTGCACAGAAATATTGATGTTTCACAGTCGAATCCTCACACCGCCGACACATTCATCCCGAAGACATTCTTTCAACAACTACCATCCCATCGCCCCAAACAAACTGCAAGGAGGAACGCTCTATTTAACCCAGCTCACAAGGATTACAGGTTCGGTCCCATAAGACTTGACTGGATCGATTTCGGAAGCGCTAGTTCTGCTATGTACGCTGGCAAAGAGAAGGAAGCAGGGCGAGGTGCGAGGACATCCATATATTTCATGGGTGTGAATTCACGCCAGTCTGTTTTCAGGCCCGTCGATAGCCGAGTTCATACCTACGACGACAGAGTCTGGTTCAACGAATTTACCCGAAGGCGTAGTTCACGTGTACCGCCAATGTGACGAACGACGACAGAATGGTGTGGATGAATCAAAAGGACGTGCTAGTGCGAGCGAGACCATTTCGGAGGATGGATTCATGCTTGGTGTATTAGCAGTACCCGCGTGGATGACACCTTCGGATTTCCTCGCTTTCGTGGCACCCGCTGCTGAGGGCATGGCTCACCTTCGTCTTATCCGGTGTGCCTCCCTCAAATCAATCATCTACTTGTTGAAACTGACGGGGTACTGTCAGAGACTCTTCCCCGAACCGATCTATTGCTGTCATCAAGTTTCGGCAAGCCGATCAATCCATGGAATTTGCAGAAGCATACAATGGCAAACCGTTCAATTCTATGGACGTAGGTGATCTGACACTATCCTCAGCTCGATATACTGAGTGTCCTTGCAGCCCGAGACGTGCCATGTTGTGCGTGTTCTGTCTGTCGAGATAGATTCCGACTATTCTGGTTCCTCTGCCATTGCGCGCCTGCCTCAGTCGGTGTATGAGCTGCCGACCTGCCCTGTATGCTTGGAAAGGATGGATTCGGCCGTCACTGGTCTCATCACAGTCCCTTGCTCGCATACATTTCATTGTATGTGTCTCAGCAAATGGGGAGATAGTCGGTACGCTGCTACTGCCAATAACAATTCCCTGTTAGAAACTTATGCCTATCACAAGATGTCCCGTCTGTCGATATTCACAGACTCTTCTCTCCTCGCATCCCACGTCTTCCACCTCGCGTTCACGTCCCATCCCGTTTTCGAATGTTGCCACACCCTCGCTTTCTACGTGCGCTGACTGCTCTTCTTCCACGAACTTATGGATCTGCCTGATATGCGGCAATATTGGCTGTGGCCGCTACGGCCGTGCCCACGCGCACGCGCATTACGAAAAGACCACCCATCTTTATGCTCTTGAGCTTGAAACCCAACGTGTCTGGGACTACGCGGGCGATGGCTATGTGCATCGTCTCATTCAGAACAAAGCAGATGGCAAACTTGTCGAGCTTCCCTCTGCTGCATCCTCAATGGGCGTCAACTCTCGGGATGACGGCACACTGGGTCCAAGCGATGCAGATTCGCTGAGCGCGGAGAAGATCGAGGCGATTGGAATCGAGTACTCCTATCTGCTCACGTCGCAGTTGGATTCGCAGCGCTTGTTTTACGAGGAACAAACGACTGAGCTGAAGACGCAGGTGGAAGAGCTGCGAAACCTGGTAGAAAAGCTCGGTCGGGACCTAGAAATGGACAAGGCAGAAGCAAAGGAACGGGAGGCACAGCGGCATCTGGAAGAAGAAGAGAAACTAGACGAGGTATACAAGGATAAGATCAAGGCGGAGAAGAAAGCGGAGCGCGTCGCAGAGCTCGCGAGGAAGTTTGAAAAAGAATTGAAGGAAGAGAAGGCCGTCAGCGAGGGCCTTTTAAGGAATCTAACCAAAATGAAGGAGACAAGCGCACAGTCGGAGAAGCAGCGGGAAGAATATGAGGCTAAAATCGCTGAACTCCAAGATCAGGTCAGAGATATTATGTTCTTTTTGGAGGCTCGAGAGAAGATCGAGCAGGGGGACGGCGCGATTGCTGAAGCAGCTGGAGGCACCGTTGACTTACAGCCTTCTTCTTCTACGGCTGCCGGCGCGGGAAATAGAAAAAGGAAGGGGAAGAAAACTTGATAGCCGCCACTCCTGGTAGGCCTTCATAGGACCGCGGATGTTACAGCTTATGGGCGCATCATTTCTCGACATATCGACCAAGCCATTAGCGGATTGCCCACTTGCAGGAATACACAGGTCTCTGGCGTGCTCCACAGCCTATCCCGAAGGAGGCACTGCTAAATTCACAGGATATGATATTCAATTTATGGGCCAACTGGGCTACAGGAATGGGAGATGAGCTCATATCATCCGGGTAAACTTTCATGAGGCGTGGAAGCAGATTGCGTCAGGCGTTGGCGCAATGCAGAGTGAGGGGGTTCTGTGCTGGAAGAAGTTGCTGTGACATCTACCGTGTCAACTTTGTCTTCTACTAGCTTCTCTTTTGTTGAGACTACAAGCGGAGTGCGACCTGATTTCTTGGGTGATCGACGAGAGTCCCATATCATGTACAGAATGACCTCTGCAAAGGCAACGATGAGAGCAAGACATGTTGCGAGCAATGCTCTCTAAATACACATTCATGAGCATCAAAGCATACCCGCGGAAGCCTTATCATACCCATTCGAGCTGCAGGCCTGTATGTCCACTTGCCCACCATGTCGCAAACCCTGTTCCTGCGACGCTGAGGACGCCATTAATGACCGTAGACACTGCCTTCCTGTCATCTGCCGCACGCCGGCGCTCTGCTTCCGGATCTTTTGCCAGGTAGGTAGGGAATTTCTTTTCTGGTGATGTTCGCGTGCCTGCGAGAAGAGAGACCATGGAATAAGACTGGGGATCCAATGAAGAGCTATTCAGGGCTTTGAGGCCTGCCGGTGAGCGCGCCCACTTGGATATTTTGAGGAGAGTGGAATGGAGAATGAGAGTCGATGGTGGGGATATGAAGGCCGCCAATTCTGCCGTTAGGTCATCGGGCAGGATGGTTGGAAGAGGATTGAGAGCTTCGAGAAGATGGTGCTCTAAAGATACGTGCAGCTCATCCTTGTGGTTCATGCTCCCGACGCGGACCTCTGAGCTTTATTGTAGGGGCGGGAGTCGTTCTTTTCGGATAATTGTTTATATAAGTTTTCCACGGATAGTCACGAGTGACTGCGGCATAGTAAACAACTTATGTAAAAGGGACCTCCTCAGGTCATGCGAATCCATACAATGTCACGTGACTTTTCGTGACTTCTGAGCTATTATTTTGGATTTGTGCATCTATTGTATATACCCTGTGTTTCGTGCCGTGATTCAAGTGTTGCATCTCCTGTGACTTTTCGGCATGTCGGCTGATGCTTAACTGAGGTTAACTTGCCATCTGTCACAGTTGGTCACAACCACGTGACATTGTATGGATTCGCATGAGGCCTACCTTATAGGAAGCCCAAGCGGTGCATAATCTGGATTTTTATCCCGCCCACCTGGAGTTGTACCAGATTCTTCCACCCCTCTTGTCTCGGAGTTCTGACAATAACACCGTCAGGATTGACTACGCTGTTCTCTTCTGCACTACTAGTGTAGGCTAGTAGCTCCTCCCCATCTAACGTTCCTCTCCCTATCTCGTCTATCATCGTCTCTTCTTATTTTGCTTCTGTCGTCTCTCTCTGTCGTTGTCGTAGTCTCATCACGTTCCCCAGTCAGGTAACAGAATATGGCGACCCGGAGGGCAGTCATTAGAATGCGTGCAGTCTTTAGCAGAAGTAACATTCAGCAGTGCTGTGAGAGGGCGACCAGTGTCGATCTGGAGCGCCAAGTCGCCAACGGTCGCTCGCCTCTTCCACAGCTTCTACTTTCTCTGTCCCTGCATTGGTGGTCGTGGACCTGATTGTGGTGCCAACTTTGACCTGCTCGAGACGATGGTGTCGAGTCCGCCAATGCTCCATCAGCGCCTGTGCTCACTTTCGCGGACTCAGGGATGAACCGTGCGCATCCCCACGACCCTTCCGTGCTGCCTCACGTTAGTCAGGGTTTGGTTTTGAGGGGACGAGGAGTGGGTCCACTGAGGTTTTGCGGAAGATGCAAGTAGTGCATAAAACGCGCCACTGTGCACTGGTGAGCCGGTATGTTCTTAACTCGGAGTTGAGTATGTAGCATAAGTTGGTGAGCATGAGGAATAGTCCAAATCATTCGAAAGCGTACATTGACAACAGGATTACCTACCGCCATACCGAGTGCATGTGCGATGTCAAGCATCGCCAGTGAAGTGAGCTTGCTACCGTATTTGAACTAGTCTTGAGTCTTGACTGTTCTCTGAGTGTAATTATTCTGCTTATCAAATGAGATTCAAATAGTCAGCTTGGTTAATTACATCACACGTGTAGGACGCAGTGCAAAAACAGACAGTAATGTCCCTGTATTTTCCCTTGTCAAACCTATAGAAGGAGGGTAGTCGTTCCTTCTAATACAGCCTGAAGGGAGATTAGATATATGCACAGGTAAGGTGAGTCGCGAGAATCATATCGATAGCATACAGTGCCATACACGCCTTTGCAAGATTTAGCTCAGATAGAGGCAAAGATATCAGACCCTTTACATAAACACTATTCAAATTGCGTTTGGAGCCACGGGAGATGATCTAGCTCATCTATCGTCCCACGGATTCAGAGGTTGCGTGCTTTGACAAGTGTACTTGAGAATCACTAGATGGTGAAATCCACTTGACTGACGAGCGAGCATTCATTTGGATTGCAGGTAGACAGTACGTTGTCTCGCCAGACATTAGTCTCCCCTAGGGCGGCAGATCCTAATAGAATGAAGACAATCGTCCGTTCGATTATCGGACATGAAATTGAATTGGAACACCCAACTAAAAATGCGAAGGTTTCAAGATATTACGTCCAACAGCTTCTTTCGTTCTCTGTCCCTAAAAGATCATGGAGAATGTTGTCCAGGACGCTCATGACAGCCGCAGCCCATGCGTCTACCACCCGCGTCCACCCCTCCGCCTCCCTTATATCTCTCACATCCCCCTTCACCCTCAGCACCCTTCGCACGCTCCAGAACGCCCTCGTCGCGCATGCCGTAACAACTTCCAAGACGAACGTCATACCAGGTGAAGTCAACGCGGCTGTTCTCGTTCCGCTGTGCAATGTGAACGGCGTGCCAGGCGTGCTCCTGGAGTTGCGAGGCGGAAATCTGAGGTCGCATGCTGGCGAAGTCAGGTACGATCGACACCACGAACTGAGCTGTCGACTTATTATGACACTGAATGACCGTCAGCTTCCCTGGGGGAAGGGTCGACCAGGTGAGCACCTATTACTTATTATCTACGCTTCCTGATAAACGATGTTGCATTCAGGCAGACGCATCCTTCCTCGACACCGCCCTCAGAGAAACTCAAGAAGAAGTAGGCATACACCCCACACAGGTCGACATTCTCGGCCAATTTGGCCCGGCTGAGCAAAGTCTCAAGGGTATGAGAGTATGGCCCTATGTCGTACGTTCACTTACACCGCGGTATGCGTGCTAATTTTCGACTTAACTTTGAATCCGGGGAACCACAGGGCTTTGTATACCCACCTAGCAGTACTAGTCATACAGCAGATACCAGGTCTTTGGACGACCCATTACCTTCCATATCTCTCTCCTCGCTCGCGATATCTCAGTCCGAGGTGGAAACAGTCTTCCATCTTCCTCTCTCTGCATTTACAGCCCCTTCGCGCCTCAAGCTTGATATGTTCCGCGCCGCCACCCCGTATTGGGCTGTCGATGTCTCTGACATTGTGGAGCACCTTGAGTGGATAAGCGATCCGTCGGGACAACCCGAAGTCGGTGGTGGAAGAGAGGGACGCTTAGAAGTTTGGGGGTTGACAGGTTGGTACATGTCATTGTTCATGAGGATCTTAAAGGTCTACCAATAGAAGATTATGATATGACATAATGTCCTCCCGCAAGCTGAACACATTGGACTTGGATATATCATTTGTAGTTGCATTAGGCCCCGCGGGCAATTGCCTTACTTTTACACTGTTCAGGCAGACGAGCGAGCATTTTGAAGGGAGTGGAGCCATAATAGGTTTACTTTCGAGTCTCAGCTTTCGTCTTCTTCCCTTTCTTCCTCGGCCTCCCAAGCTTTCAGACGCACTAATATTCCGGCCTTTCACAACCGGCCTGTACTTTTCCTGCACCGTGACCTTCCGCACAACCGTCTCTCACATCACACCATTAATCCCCTTCGCCCTCCCAAGCTGTTCTCTTATCTCACCTTCAACCTCAGCCACACGCGCACTCGAACGCCCATCACACCGGGTTGTACGAAAAACGCGTAGTCGTTCCGAAATTCGGTTTCTGGGCAACCATAGGCGCTAGCTATGCCTCTGGATGTCTATGGCACCTTTCTAGCATAAGTAAAAGGACGCGATTTGTTCGGAAGAGACACCTACATTAACCTTGAAAGTCATCATGACTTGATGCACCTTGCCTTGGCATCCTTCAGGCACAAGCTGTACAGGGCGATGATTGCTCGCCAGCCTCAGCCACTCTTCGGAATGTTCGGTTTGCCGAAATTGCATTAAATTTAACGTCTCAGT
>KV448267.1:0-56699 GCA_001658105.1 Rhizopogon vinicolor AM-OR11-026 | reverse complement strand
ACCTCATCTAAGTGAATGATGTCACGAAGCTTACTTGTCATGGACGAAAAAACCGCTGAAGCTGGAAGGCGTGTCAAATCAAGAGGCTGCATGAAATTTATAGCACTAACCAGTTAGGCTTTGTCCCATAATAAGAGTCTAGAAGAGAGGGTAAGAGATCACTTTGCCTAGAATCTCACGGAACATACAAATGTCGAGTAGGAAGCCATCATGGTCAACACTGGGATTATGAAGCTGAATACATGTCAGTAATCGCTGCCGCGCCTGATACGAAGAACGCACTTCACGACGTTGTTTAACAGTTCTAAGATCTTTGTCTTCCATGTCCAGATGAGTTCTACTTCTCGTTTCTCGCTGATTTTCTTGTCTATTTTTGCTTCCCATCCGAAAAGCTTGATCATACGGAGAACATTCATGGCTAGGAGACCATAAGCGCCAGTTTGAAATTTGTTATGTTCGCACGATGCAATGCACTTACTTTCGGTGACGGTTTGCACCCGGGCATCCGTCTGGAGTTATGATAAGCACCACATTGACAAATAAATGTAATGAAATCAGGTCCTACCATGTTCATCTTCTCCTTCTGCACGGACTGGATCATCTTAGCAACGTACCCAGGGACAGGGAACAAAACGACCATGACAGCGAGGCCGACAAAGGCGCTTGGGAAACGGCTTCAGTCAATACAGACTGTATTTTGAAGACTACACCCACCTCCAGCCAAGAATCTGGTACAAGAAAAAGATGCACGCGATGATCTGGACTGGGATATACAGAACTGTAGGAAAGCACGCGTCAGAAAGTACACGTTCACCACTAGTAATTGTGGTTTACCAACAAAAAGGAAATCTCGTCCGTCGGTAATATTAGTCAAATCGGTCGTGACAAGATTGTTAATCTTTCCCGTCAAATTGTCAGCGCTCGAATTCGATTTGGACGAACTATCCGATTCTTCCTTGGCATCTTGTGCCTTCTGCTTGCCTTTTTTCGCGGAAGACGTTGATATGGTTTCGGAACTGGTCTGTAGCGTCTCATCGCCACTGCTATCAATGCTTTCATCTGCAGCAGCAGTGCTAGATCCAGCTACGGATGCACTATCCGGTGTAGACACCCCCGTAGAGTTCCCGGACTTCTTGTCGCCATCAGGGAGCTCAGCTTTCATTCGGATTCGGAGTGCATGCTCGAAGACCAGTTGTGTGAGAATAGCCTCCGTACGTACGAGAGTGCGAGTCTGAAAAGCAGATGAGTTGAATCCCTGGTTATTGAATGCACACTCTCACCGCCATGTAAATGTACCATTGCCACGCCAAGGAACCGAGAATTGGTCCAAAGAAGAGCCAGGATATCCAGACCCACGGACGAACCACAGCACCTTCGCCTTTGTTTTCGATGTAGCTTTGCAAGTTACGTTCAATGATGTCAGAATAATATGTAGTACTAAATCACTCACTACAAAAGTCGGTTAATCCCCACGGGACTGGCAAGATTTGCCACCACCTGTTAGGGGAAGCTGTCAGAAGTTTGATGTTCCTAAGCACGTGGATTGCGGACCTGGAGAATCATCATCATGGACATAACTGCATACTCAACACGATAAGTCTTCATGAGCCCGAAGAAGATATGTCGCCTCCGACTACCAGAGAAGGGGTCAAGGTGCTGCAAAAACGATTCTCAGTACGTCTGCCGCAACATTGATGCGATAAACGTACGGGGAAGCTCTTCTTCTTAAGATTCCTGGAATAATCATGGTCAGCCAATGGGGGTAGTTCTTCTTGCGAGAGGTGAGGAACTCGATACGCCTTGAAGACGATAGGGTCCAGCCAGGTATACAAGAGCATAGAGAGCCACGAAGAAGTTTGTTCTGGGTGAGGGGTCTCAGTGGGGTGCTGTAGAATGATGGAAGTGTTGGTAGCAAGATCTCCTTGAAAAGAAACCTACGACATACCGTAGAATCTACTGGGATATATTGTCTGGGGCTCGCGAGAGGGAATACGATGCTTGTCAGAAAAAGAACAACTACTTTCGCCCACAACAAGCCCCCTTCTTGAAGGTCTTTGGGGTGCAAATGGAAGGTAATAAGAGGCCACAGATCCCGGTAGGCAAACACCGCAAACATTGTAAATAGGAGTGTAGCCAGGTGGTTGGACACCAACCTGCTCCATCGCGGTTTCGTAGTGACTGAAATGAGCCCGAGAACCGATGCATAAGCCTGGAGAGGAGTGAGCAAATACTGGGGCAGTAGCCATAAATACTCACAGCTGTCATACACAATGCGAATTGCAACCATTCTGCGCGAGAGAAGGGAATGGGACCATCACTGGGACGGGTCTTGTGATGCTTTCGTCCCGACTTCTTGTTAGTTCCGACGGGATGCTCTTCGCGTTCTTCTAATATGAAAGTAGCCAACGAAAGTGCCAAGAATACAAGACAGCCGATGAATCTTGCAAACTTGTATGCGAAAATGACCAAACCGCCATGTCGATTTATGAAAGCTTTGGCCTCAGAGAAAAATCCATCGACGGTAGTAGCTTCTTCAGAGAAAGCGCTCGGTTCCTCGTCAGTCTTACTAGTGGGTAGGATACGCGACCACATCTTCTTGACTGGCTTGGACAGTAATACCAAATGGAGTAAGAGGGCAAAGGCAGAGGCAGCAGCAACATATGCTGGAATCATGAGGGTGCTATACCATACACTGAGGATGGGGATATTAGGACTTTACTGTCAGTGTATAATATTAACACTTGCGCGTTGGGACGACTCATTGTGATCGAGTAGAAGTCGAGGGACTGAAAAGGATCTAGCAAGACGACCTGCCATGAGCTAGGACCGGGATACCGACCCCAGAGGGACATTTGTGGATAAGTTGGAATGACGGGTCTCACTTGGTGGTTGTGGAGCAGGGAAAGTAAGGCTTCAAGTCAGTGTTAAAAGAAATTGCTACAAGCGTCCATACGGTTCTTTGATGTCGGACCCTATTACTCGTAATCAACGGTCCTTATGTGTCCTTATTTTATGTAATTATCTATATAATTGGTATCACGCATAGCAAGAAGTTCATGGTGCGGCTTGAGCGGTGATGCGTATTGACTCGAACGACAGATAAGAGGAAAAGGACGAGTCGGTGTGCGACAAAGAGCATATTGTTTCACGTGTACTGCGCCACCGAGATCGGCATTCAAACTTAGAGCCTTGAGGAACCTCTACGAAGATGAACTTCAAGGTCTCAACACAGGAAGCATCCCCGCGTAGTATATGTGAAACGTACTATCTTAAATCGCCGTGCCGGAGTATAACGTTACTTTCGGAGTCAAGTACGGTGAACTGTCCACCACAAAGTTTACTTAGTACTCACAGCTACATAATCAAAGAATAAGCATCTGGTTCAGCCTAGAAGCACGCTTGGCATGCTGTGATGGGAACTAAGTATGCACTTTTTAGCCAGTGAGTGATAATCCTTACGTTGTTTTTCCATGTCCAATTTGCACAGCGTCGACTCGACCAATGATATGCTGTGGAAATACGGAAGTAGAGCAATCACCAGTGGTTCAAGAGACATATTTGAGATACGACGACCACAGCAATGGCCAAGGACAGTAACTTCCTTTCACGTCATCAATGTCCAGCAAAGGTTGCTTAGTCATAGTCGAGGTCAATCCAAGGAGAGCACCCAAGTTACGCATCCATCTCTGAGCATTTGCTTGCATCGGTCTGGTCGTCCATCCTATTTCTACTCCCCGTAATTTTTTGGCATCCTCGATAACCGAAGACACTCACCCAGCTTATCTCCCTCTTATATTCATCGTTTTTCTGTCCTAAAAATGCTTTACGACCCAACTACCGCACAACACTTAAAGCCTTGGTTGGTCCGAACTCTCGAGCCAATGTGCGTAAAATTCGAATACTCCGTATTTGCCGTCTCTGACAACGATCTTCCTATGCAGATGTGATGCAGAACCTGGCGCACTTGCTGAATACATTCTCGCTTTACTGAAGCACAATGTCCCGGAAAACGAGATGAGGAAAGAGCTTAGCTCCCAGCTGGAAGAGTTTTTAGAAAAAGGTGCGCACTATCTCGCTACAACTCATGTGTCTCCTTCTCACTTTTTATTACCAGAGGGTCCTTCATTTATAGATACATTATTCACCGTTCTCAGAACCAAGTCATATCTGCCTTACACAGCCGGCGAATCCACAAGTCCTTTCTCGTTGCCCTCACATTCACAGTCCGCGGATACTGGAATTCCTATACCTCTGGACGGACTTTTATCCAATCATTCGCCAACACCCCAGGAACGAGGGCAGAAGCGATCAATGGTGCACGATGATCGTGATGGCCGCCCACCTACCAAGGGTCCCCGGTTAAGTGCGGATGGCCAATTTTCGCGCTATTCCAACGGTCGTTCCACCGGCGCTTGGGGTGGTAGCCAAAACAGGCCTGGGGTACAAGGAATCATGATGAATGGTGCAATGGGTAGCGGCATGAATGGGAGCAACCAGAACATGAATAATCGACGACCACAAAATTATCTGCCCCCAGACCAAAGGAAGGGAATATGTCGTGATTATCATAGTGCGCTTGCTCTTCTCATGATTTAAGACAATGCTCATGCATCCTTACAGATAATGGATATTGTGCTCGTGGTGCACTATGCAAGTACAGTCACGGTGATGATGCTTTCGTTCCCTCGCAAATGTTTCCTATGAATAGTAATGTGCCGTTCTTGCCAATGTTTGGTGGAATGCCCTTTGGCATGACGCAAGGCGCCCCTTATGATCCGCACGAGGCACGCATGGACATGCACCCGAATGGCATCGGCATGGGCCGCGGGATGCAACAACGTGCACCTTTACTCCCCAGAGTTCAAGATGACAGTAGTCAAGTTGTTCACGCAGTGGACAGGTCTGGGGAACTTCCGGTCATACAGGACTTAACACCCCAGCTACCTCCGGAATCTGCGCCGACCGCACCGGCGGCAGACCGTATTCCACAGAATTCCACACCCGTGCAGCAGCACCCAATTCAACCTATGGACGTGGAAGTGGGCGTTTCGAGTATGTCGGGGCCCTCGACATATAACACGCGTGGTGGGTTCGGAGGAGGGATGCGGGGCGCACCTCGTGGACGAGGGGTTTTCGGTGGTGATGCGCAGACATTCCGCCCGGAACGACGGCAAGATAAAACGCTCGTGGTGGAAAAGATTCCAGAGGACAAGCTCAACCGCGACGCTGTCATCAGTTGGTTTGGGCGCTTTGGGACGGTGACTAACGTTGCAATTGATGTCCGCAGCGCCAAGGCGCTTGTCAGTTTCTCTGACCACAGCGAGGCACATGCTGCATGGAAGTCGGAGGATGCTGTATTTGGGAACCGGTTTGTGAAGGTCTTTTGGCATCGGCCTATGGAAGGGCATGGGCAACAGGGATCAAAGATGCTGGCGGCCTCCGCACCACTCCTGGCCAACCTAGCTGCACGAGACGCCCACACACCTTCTGCTCCAGTCCAGCCTCCTGCACCGCATGCGACGACTCCCACCCGTAAACCACCTCTTCAGTCTACCGCTGCATCAGAGCTCGCGGCTAAGCGGAAACTGTTGGAGCAACAGATAGCGGAGCAGAAGTCACTAATGGTCTCGTTAGAGACTGCTTCCGCCGATGAGAAGAAAGAGATTCTGGCACGATTGCGGAAGCTGGGAGAAGAGATGAAAGTTGCATCAGTGCCATCATCATCGGCTACTCCAGCCAAAGTCCGTTCGCCTGAGCGGGTCCCGACTGCTCAGAATGATCACGAGAAGAAAGAAAGAGAGCGGTTGGACAAAGAGCTTGAGTTGCATGCCGTTGGAGAGTCTACGGAGGAACTTAAAGCTAAACTCGCAAAGCTGAGGGAGGAAGCAGCGAGTCTTGGAATATCTGCGACTAATGCTGATACGTCGCATGGTACGCCTTCTTATCGTGGATACAGAGGTCGCGGTCGTGGCGCACGTGGCGCCTTCTATCGCGGAGCAGCGCGAGGTGGTCCTCCCAGGGCGAGCATGAAACTCGATAACCGCCCAAAGAAGTTGTTGGTGAAGGGTGTTCGCGAAGATGCTGTACAAGCATTACGGGATTGGTATGAAGTACGTCGAGATTTTTTATTTCCTTTCCAAATGAGTGACTGATCCGGAATCATAGACCACCGGTCAGCTCGAATCAGCGGACATCATTGGTGATGATGAAGTTCTCGTCAGTTTCAGGACGAGAGCAGCTGCCGAGCAGGTTGGTCAACACGTGGCTTATTGTAGTTGAACTGTGCTTACTCCTTTTCCAGGGTTTTGCAAAAGGATCAGATATTGCCGCAGTAGGGTCAGTAAAAGTATCATGGCACACCGCCCAGCAATCGCAAGCAAGACCAGAAGATGTCTCCATCCCCTCGCCACAGCCGGTCACCACAAAAGATGCAATTCCAGAAGATATGCAGAGTGTTTCACCAACTCAAGGACGCCGTCCTTCTCCTCGTCCGCAAGAAGAGGAAGTTGTTGCCAGTGGATGGGGCGACGGTGATGAAGATGGTATGGGCATGTTTTGATCATGCATATTTTGACAAAATGTTTGGAATTGCATTTGTATTTTACTCGGTGCCGGTATATTTTAATCTTGCTGTCGGCTCGACGAGTTTTAAAGTTCCAATCATCACTGGGGTTTCGCCTGCATCAGTCCATGACAATCTGGGGGAGTAATATCATGAATTCGTGGTCTATATCTATCGTGCAACGTTAAGTACAATCATATAAGGTAAAGTTCGTCAGGGTCGATAACTTTTGTTACTCTAAGGTGAGCGTAGATGGTCGTGACGTAGTCGTAAGGTATGACAGATCGTAGAATCGTATATCATATCTTCGTTTATTTATTTGACTTGCGATGAGGGCTACTATTGTTGGGGTGACGAGGTACGTCCATTCCCCTAGCATCAAAGGCATCGGCAGTCCTGTGTCGACGGAATGTGGGAGCAGCCAAGTTGCCAGCAGTACCAGTGTATATCTCGACTTCGTCATCACTTTGGGTGTGTATAACTGAGCTGGTTCTACGGGGTGGTGGTGAGCGATGTGAGCTCTTGGGAGGCTCGTTGATTCTTGGGAGAGATAAAGAAAGATGGGGTACTTCGCCGTGAACAGCCCCATCATCTCCATTCAATGACGTCGGAGAATCGCACAGGGAGAGGTTCGTCCACGTTTCAGCGATACTGTCAATACCCTTTCCGATGTCAAATGATGGGCGTTGTTGATATCGGGAGGCGCTGGTGGGTTTAGGGGGCTTTGCAGATCTCAGGTAGTCGGGAACACCTGCAAAAGGTTGGGAACCACTGCGCGTGCGGGCGGCTTTATGCTTGCGGTGGGCTTTATTATAGGGCACAATTGCCTGCTTGATTTCGTCGACAGCACCACCAATGATAGCTTTGAATTTCCTAAACTTGGCCTTCAGTTGTGACTGGCGGGCCGTTTCCAGCTGCTGCTCCATAGGTGGGAGCCAACCACCGTCGATGGGAGAGAGCGAGTGAGCTGGTTGCAGAGACGGACCGGATGCAGAATGAGGATCGATGACGAGAAGAGCGATGGGCCGACTATCTTGTCGGACACAATGGCGCTTATGAATGACCTCGTCTCGTGAGGACGATCCTCGAGCACGAACACGACCCCTACTGACAGGGGAATGGATAATCTCTCGTTTCGTTGAGGGGGATCTGCTCCCCTGCCTCGAAGCAGGAGTTTTATGTTCTGGGGAGACTGTCTTGAGAGGTGCAACTGGTGCGGAGTCTGGCAGACGCAGAGGGAGCATCGGTGCGCTTGTAGGCGCTTGTGAAATGCATGGGAAAGGAGGAGTTGAGGTTGTTGGAACAATGACTTTGTGCTTTTCTTTGCCCTGTATATATTGCGGAAATGATGACGGTGGTTGTGACAAAGGAATCGACGCTAACTTTGCTTCTCCACAGTGACGAGGAGAGTGTGTATCATAGGATAGAGGCCGTTTCTGTGAGACCACAATAGGAAACGAGGTAGGAAGTGCTACGCTTGCCGCGAGTGTATGTTCTCGTGGAGAATAGTACGTCAAAGCGTTTTGTGGACATCCCCTGGTCGGCGAGGCAGTGGGGCGAGCGGTAAATGGAGCATAACTGTTTGCCTGTTGTGGGAGATTCTGTGTATGATAGCCGAGGTGACTCTTGTCGAGCAGCATCCGATCGGGCGACCTGGCGGAATGAACATCAACCGACATCCGCGATGAAGTTCCACGCTGAGTACTTTGATAAATGTTGGGTGGGGAAGGATCAACCGACATCCCGGACGAAGCCTTACGACGAGTGCTTGTCAACAGGGAAGGATCAACCGACATCCCGGACGAAGCCTTGCGGCGAGTGCTTGTCAACGGGGAAGGATCAACCGACATTTTCGAACTCGTCTTCCGGGATGGCCTAGAGTCCAGTGAACCCTCATCAATGGACATGGCCTTTATATCAGAGCTGGGTGATCCTGAGACGGACACGGTCGCTGAGACACCATAGGCATGGTTGTTCCACCCCTGTGTGACTGTACCCGGTGGAAAAGCTGTCGTTCTAAGTGTGGCAGGAATGTGGCTATAGTCAACTTCCATAAATGAAGAGCCCCGCGCCGGCATATGCTACATCGAGTAATGAGATTGAAAGTTATTTGTAGATTAAAATCCTCCATACCTGCTTGGTTTGGTGATGACGACCAGCGCGATCCGTTATTATAGTTGACCGTGGGGCTTGCGGGAGAAACTCCTCGCCACGACCACTCTCCAAACCAGAGAAGGGTCTATGACCCCTCTCTTCCTTCGGTTCGGAATTGTATGAATGAGGATTCCCATCACTCGGTCGCATATGATACGCAGGATCGTCGATGCGGACCCCTATACGGGAGAGGAGAGGAGGATTTAGCAACGGGTGTGCGTTTCGCGGCATTTACGCGTATATCGAGGAAGTAAATGTTATGACTAGGAATGCTCATAGGCTGCCCTCAACATTGCACTCTACTCCAGCTCTTATACCATGCTCATTGTGCTGGACGCGGTCACTACAAAGTCACGTGCTCAAGAAAATACAAAAACATCGGTCTCTTTGATACAGTGTAGGTCCAGAGAGGCGCTCATAGACTGTCATGGACACTTCTCAACAAAAAGGGCTGGTACAACCCGCACCTTTTAAGTCGAAGTGTGTCCATGAAGTACAATTGATATGTCTGGTATAGGTATGGCGTGATGATTTCGCATCACGGAGAACCTGCATTATCGGTTGATACGATCGCCTGTCGAAGAACAAAGTCTGCAATTTCCCGCCGGCTCTGGTATGTTGCAAGTCGTTAAAACAATTACATTTGTCTCCGCACTAAGCATCCCTGAGACAAAACGACCTGCTATGCCACCGAATTGAAGATAAGGACTTGTGCAAGATAATCAAGTACTTGGGCCTACCGTTGCGATAATTTTCCAGCACGTCAGGTAAGCGGCACTAAGCAATACTTGAGTCACAAAGTTTCTTCATGAATGATCCTTTGTCTGTAGTTGAAGGCCGTGGCGTACTAGTAGTGTTTCAAAGAGATGAAACGGGCCAACGGCGCGTACCAAGCTTATGTAAACCGGTGCTCTGGTGTCAAACCGAAAGAAACTTTCGGAAGAATTTAGTTGAAACATCACTCTATGGGCATACCCTTAGCGGGACGCTGGTCGACGACAAAGGAGCTTCCTCCTCTAAAAGTTTGCTTTATATTCGGACGAACAAAGCTCGCGAATCATCTTCTCTAGTTCCCCGCATGTGTTGCGCCTCATCGGGATCTCAATCAGATCGGGCCTTGGACTGAAACTGGCTAGGGGGCACCCAGCATTGTACCTTGTGAGTAAGAGTTCCTCCATCCCTTTTGGTGATTCGCGCAGCCGCGCTTGAACATCTACAGTCGTTATTTGAGGACATGACAGCCTATAGACGAGGATGCCACCGTAGCCTTATCCCGACCCGACATGAACACGTATAAACAGCAGCGCACAGAGCTAGCATTCCCCGCACGCCCCATTCTTCTCTTCTCAGCTGACGGTCAAATATTCTGGCTACAGAAATTCAACGGCGACGTGCCACTTGAACACATGAAGGAGTTTATTTATTTTAGCCGTATACCTATACATATGGAACAGCTCCAAATCTCAACAGAAATTTACCTTTCACATTCCTGATCTCGTCGGGACCGAAGGGAAATACAAGTTACACATGTTGGATCCCCTAGTACTAGTAGCACTGGCTTCCTTTTCTCTAAGCATTGATGTAGACTCGTCTGCAGCTGCAGCTTGTCGCGCTTTTTTGGAGAGTCGGGGACGTAGTAGTAGTCATTATTTCCGAAAAACACACTGCAAAGCAGACAAAAGGCGTGAATTAACCCTTGGATCAAATAATATCCTCATCATCATCTACAATAAAACTACCAATAGCGTACTCGTCCGGCGAATCGTCCTCACGTGCAGGAGAACTTGACACGCCAGGACGGCGCCGTGCGCTCTCTCTCGCATATGCTCCCCTCCTTGATGGTCTGGTAGTAAACACCGGACCTCCTGGAGGAGCTTGTGTGAGCAACCCATATTGATAAACAACTGACTGATCGTAAGAAGGAGAAACCTGAGTCGCGATGTCCTTGATAAACTGGCGGTCTGATTCGCTCTCGACGTCATCTTCCGAGTGTGACGATCCCTCACTTGCTTCGTCCCCGGAGTGTGCGGCTTCTCCATCCCACAATGGGTTGTGTCGAATGGATACAAATGGCTTTCGCTTGCTACGCTTAGGAGGAGGACTTGGTCCCCAAGAAATGAGATCTGTATCCCTTCGTTTCAAACGCCGCGGGGGAGGTGGCATTTCCGATGCAGGTGACTCAGGCTCCATGGCTGCTGGACGCTGCTTGTAAAAACGACCAGCAGGTCGTACAGCAAAGGAAGAATCGGGCATATCATGATCAGAAGAGGGTGTAGGCGACTCAAGGCCTCGCCATGGCAGTGGCGGCGGCGGCATTTCAACCGCAGCCTCGCGTTGTGCTAGGGCAGGCGAGAGGCATCTTCCGTCCACGATTTCAATGCTTTCATCGTCAAATAAGTTATCCGCATGAGGACTTGGTGGCGAGGAAGACACGATTTGGATGTCAGGTTCCTCGTCTGATCCTAGCACCCATGCTATGTTTTGAGTAACACCCGTTCTACTACTCGATGACAGAAGCGATGGTGAGCGAACTGGAGACCCTCCCCGACTTCCCCCATTTTGCGCGTAGCTCTTATTGGTCGGAGAGATTCTGGGACGGTGCGATATTGATGAGGATTCTGTGAGTAGTTCTGGGCCCGGAGAGGACGATAGCTCTATCACATCATCCATAACGTAAACAGGTGAAGAAGACAACAAGCGTTGCGATGAAGGATTTTCTGCCGTTGGCTCCTCTGTGGGGGGTGGTAGGGTTGCTCCGCTTGCGGTAAGATGACTTCCGGCTGTAGATGGTTTCGCAGAACTGTGGGAAGCGCCAGCCAGAGACGGAGCATCAGATGAAGACGACAGATATCTGGGCAAGGTTCGCCGTTTTTTCTTAGGGGAAGGGGTTTTACGAGCGATGGCCTCTCGAGCAGCGGGTGAAATACCTTCCTCGATATCGATATCATCGTCATCGTCATCGCCTTTTCGTAAGAATTGACTGGCGGTCGTTGGTGCTGTTTCCTTCTCCTTCCCCTTCTTGCGTGAGGTTGTCGGTTTACCTTGCTTGGATGTATCCATCGTGCGTGCTTTGCGTAAATTGTCCTTCTTCTTCTTAGTACTGACATCAGCAGGCGTAGAGGCTGTGCGGTGCATATCCATAAGATTAGACTCCAGTTCCATGTCCGTCGAGTCGTCTTCTGCAGCTGTGGGATCAAAACCTTTGGTCTTCGCCTTCTTCCTCTTCTTCGTATCTGGGGCCTTCACAAGCAGGTCTCTGACGCTGACGAAGCCTGTGCTTGCTCCTTGAGGGATATTCCTCGCAAAATCATCGTTCCGTTTGCGTTTCCCGCCTTTCTTCGGTGAATCTTCATCGCTAGCAACCGTCTTCTTTCGTGAGGCACGTTCTTCCCGGACGTACTCCTCGATTTCCATCGTCTTCTCGAGCAGTTGAGGCTTCACATGCTCAGGAAGGAGTCGCGGGACGTCGCCATAAAGCTCAAGCTGATTCCCGCGGACGATACACTTCTGCAGCTCGCCGTATGTGTCCTTAGCTTTATCCCAGTTTAACTCCTCGCGAATCTCGGAGAGGAGGACATGAACGTAGCCGTCTCGTTTGCGGCCCGTGCGTCCGACGCGTTGAAGCTACATGTCATGAAAGAAGATCGGTTACACATATGTAAGAGATGAATTAAACGACACGAACCATGCGAATTGGGGTCTTTTGTGCATCATAACACACGATCATGTCAACCTCGCCAATGTCAAGACCTTCTTCACCGATAGAAGTAGACACGAGTACGTTGAATTCCCCAGCCTTGAACTTCTTAATTACCTATACTCGCAATTCAATAAGCGGGCATCCGCGTGCGAAGCTCTAGACTCACCTCAAGCTGCTCCTTCTGCGCAATCCCCTTCCGGCCTTGTTTATCCGTACCTTGCCCAATGAACCTCGTTGCCTTCAGGAGAGGACTTTCTTCATTGAGCATGTGTACGATCTCATCGACACAATCCCGGTACGTCACAAATACCATAGCCCTTGTCTCCTCCCCATCACCCATCCGTGCCCCAAAGTATTGCAGCAGCAGCATCTTCAGCGTCTCCATCTTCGGGTGCATGCCGTACCCACCAGGACGGACCTTTTGCACTTCGAGCTCACTAAGAACAGCCATAAAATTCTTATCCTTACGCAAGCTACTCGTCGTAGAATTCTTCTTCTTCCCAGAACCGTCCTCTGTTTCAGCAGAGATTTCCAATAGGCATTTGTGGCACATGCCAGCGCTAGCTTCCATCTACACACGCAAGTTTTGTTAGAAGAAATAGCTCAGGGTGTAGAACCGTGAGTGGTACTGACCAGATACCCCATGGCACGCGCCAATGCTGCGAGCCTAGACAGCGACGAGAAAGCCCATTTGTGAGGACTATTCCGTTGGGCCCCGATGCGTTGAATGATAACCTGAGCACGATATGGATGCAACTTGACTGGGTCGACCACATCTATAACTCCTTTGCTGGTGAGAGGTTTAAGAATCGTCTGTTTATACGATCCCGTCACACAGAAGTAACCAAAAAGAAGGACGACTAACTATCATAACTTCCTTGAGGAGTTCTTGAATTTTCAAGAGATCGCCATTCATTTTGATGATGTGCTGTTTAATATCCTAGACGTCAGGGGCCTTGGCATCAGCATTGTAACTCGAGCTTGTTGTTTGATCCCGACCTTCTTGTGCATATAGTCTCGGAGATCAAGACTGCCTTCATCGCGAATCTCGATGCGACTGATGTGCAGTGAATCGACGATGCCTTGAATAGCCTCAGGCGTGCTTCCAGGAGTGGCAGTCAACGCCAGCACGCGATGATGGGGATTCTTAGCCATCAAGAAACGAATGACTTGTGCATAGGCATAATCTCCCGTTCCCTTGTGCGCCTCATCTGTATATTTGCTTGAGAAAACATATCAATGTGGTCAACAGAAGATGACATACCGATGACCATAAGAACGATATCCCTGGGATCGCAATTCTCGGTGGTCAAATCGTTGACGAGGGTCTGCGGGGTCATGTAGAAGACCCGTTTCTCTTCCCACTACAAAGATCAGCTTGGGCATCGACCAAGGTATCTAATACAGACCATCCTTGATCTATATGCTCGAGGTTTGTTTCCTGTAAGCTCGATCGCATCGCAACCAGGGATGCCACATGTTCTGTGGCACGCGTCGATTTGTTGTGCGACCAGAGGCTTTGTTGGGGCCACGAACACGACTTTACCCTTCGGGAACCAGCGATAGACTAATATGTATTAGAGTTTATATGTCGGGGGAGCTGTGAGGGGCTCACAGTTGAGCATCACAACGCCCGCAATGAATGTCTTCCCCAACCCGGTGGGTAATGCAACCAAGGTGTTATCAAATAAGCAGTGTTTGACGATATTGAATTGATAGTCGCGCTTGGGTTGGTTTAGGGGATAAATCCAGTGTTTAGCTTCGAGCATGTCGACCTTGAGTTTCATAGGAGGTGGCTGCATGAAAGTAATTGAATAGAGCGCACATGCTCTAGTGAGAATACATACAGGTCTGCAGAAACGGAGGATTCGTGCAACGTAAGAATTGTGCGATGATGTTCAGGAAACACACTTACCCGACTAATTGACGTGTCAGTACAGTTCTGAAACGGCATCATGGCTACGACTTACGTGACACAAACGGAGCAGGGAACTGCTCAAACTCAACGTGCTCCTCCTCATCCCCGTCGTCATCATCTCTTCCCTTGCCCTTAGCAGACTTTGACTTTTTCCAGCCCGACTTTGCAAACGCAGTGTGATCCCAGTGCCTTGTCTGAGGTGCCTGCTGACCAAACGAATTACGGGGACTCGACTTTGTGCGCTGGGACGTGGCACGTTTGGAAGGAGAGGACGCCGTTGGTTGGGCAATATTTCCGAAAAGAGTCGTTTGTACTGTATTCTTTGACGAAGCAGACCTGGCATGATTACTCGGACCGGCCACTGGTGGTATCTTGCCCTTGTATGCCGCATCAATGAACGTGTCTAAGCGCTGAAGTTCCTCCTCGTCAATATCGAGAGAAAGATCGAAGAAAGAATCCTCCTTCTCTAAGGGTTTAGGTGTCTTCTTCACAGGCGGGGGTGGATTAGGAGGGTGTCGAGCCGGATCCCGATGAGCAGCCTCGAGAGAGTCCAGTTCATTCAATATATGTGAGTCGAGTTCATCGTCGGAGCCATAGTCGGACGAGCTCATCACAAATAAGATAGAAGAGCAAAGACAAAGAGTAGAGCGCGAAAGGTGTTGACAAGGAACTATTCTAATTTACGCGACAGTCACGTGACCACGGATTTACATACAGCGTAGGTCCTTGGCCTAGACTCGGAGGCTTAACGAAAGGCAAAATTCGTGACAGGACGCGGTCTGAAACCATTCATTACAAAGTAGAAAAGACAATTAAAGGCGACAACATGAAGACCATCTTTTCAATCCCTCGTGTGATGGATCAAACGGAACAACCGCAAAGCTTCGTCTTCCTCTTTCATCCTGCCTGGCGTTCAAAGTCTCTAACATCTCCGATTTGCCAAAACCCGGTTGTGCAGTGCGCACCGCCTGCCAATTCATGCATGCCTCATTCAAGATCATGTCCGACACATAACATCCCGGTTCCAATTCTCGGGGGACGAAGACACGCGTATGTGTAGTGAGGTGAGGTGATAAGACAGATGTGCCACAACTTCCCTTGTCAGTGTAGTCGATAGCTAGAGTATTGATGCTGACCCGGATCCATAGGATGCTTGTTGACAAACGTCCAATGACCTAAAGGCTATTATAACAAGGTTGAAAGTGAAACAGAAGGATCATAGCAACGAGATGTCTGTATAAGCTTCGCAGTAGTGCTTGCTATGCGCTCAACATAATTGTTCATGCGACTCTATGGCTGAATCATGGCAGAGGTGCAGATGGGAACGAGTACCTTTAATGTTCACCTCAAATCCTGTGAGTTAGCTGTACACGCTATGCCTGCGTGATGCTGAGAGATGTGGCCATACGGAACCGAAAAGGCCTCTATCACCTCCCCGAAAGCACACGTGATCAGAAGCTGAATAAATAGAGACTCCGGACAAGCTTTCGTGGAGACATCTCTGTTTCCTGCTTCCCTTTGATGTTTCTACCGGATGCCATGTCAAGTCTGGTAGCCCCATTTGAGAATATCCCGCATGTTTATGACTTATGCACACACGAGAGTAATGGACAGGAGGAGTGTGCGATGATGCAGGAGGAGGAGTGGGAAGTGCTAAAGGTGTGTTCCAAGATGTATGGAATTAAGAGCTGATTGCTGAACGGGCTGCTCGTGCAGTCAATTTACCCAGATATTTGTATATCTAACGATGCCGGACCTTCCGGACGTACGATCAAGCTCGAGATTCCAGTAGAACTCTCCCCCGCACAAACTGTCACTATAGTTCCTTCCCAACTTAACACTTACCAGCAGCAGTCTGCATCACACCAATCTCATACTCACGCTGTATGTCCTACTACAACGAACCCACTTACCGCACTGCCCCCATTCCTACTCGCATTGATTCTTCCACCGCAGTACCCGTTACATGCACCGCCCCGGATCACAGCACTGGCGAGCACACACGCATGGTTTCCCAGCAGTAAAATCCGCGATCTCCACGCACTGCTTGCTGGCATGTGGACAAGTGACTCTCATGGTATCCTCTACTCCTGGGTAGAATTCCTCCATTCAGGCGATGTCCTTGACTCACTGAACCTCTCTTCCTCTACTCGCAAAAACCAAAGTGCAAGTACCATCACCATCACCATCGTAAACCAATCACCTTCGACACTCCTGCCGCTCCTCGAATCCTACGATGCGCGTGCCCAAGATGCCACATTCGCAGAAACATCCTACCCCTGTGCGATATGTCTCTCTCCGTATAAAGGAAGGCACTGTGTCCGACTTGCGTGCGCACATGTATTCTGCCGCTCGTGTCTATTGGATTTCTGGGGTTCGTGCATTGCCGAGGGTGATATCGGTCGTGTCGGTTGTCCTGATCCCGCCTGCGTAAAAGCAGGACACGAGGCGGGCGAGGACGATGTCGTGAGAGTGGTTCAAGAGGAAGAGATGAGGAGGTGGAAGTGGCTTAGGACGAAGAGGGCGCTAGAACGAGACCCTGGTATGATCCACTGTCCTGTAGTGTTCTGCCAGACGCCTGTGCCCAGCCCAAAGCTAAGCGAGGAGGAAGATGAGAGTGGATGGGCGCGGCTACGTACCTGCCCCGCGTGTGAAAATTCATTTTGCGCGCTCTGCAGGAGAACGTGGCATGGGCCGATCAGTGAGTGCCCGATACGAGTGACGGATGCTTTTGTGCTGGAGTACCTGACGTTGCCGGAGGGAGATGTGAGACGGGCAGAGATTGAGAGGCGGTGGGGGAGAGCGAATGTGAGAAGGCTAGTGGAGAAGCATGAGGATGAGAGGAAGAACCGAGAATGGATGGAGAAGAGCACGATGGGGTGTCCTGGGTGCGGTGTGCATGTGGAGAAGAGCGTTGGATGTAACCATGTGAGTAGAGTTGTTCATCTGTTCATGACTCCTGTTTGACTTGTGCCAGATGACATGCGCAAAGTGCAAACAACACTTTTGCTACCGATGTGGGGAGAAACTATCGCCGACTGAGCCGTACAAACATTTCAATACGCCTGGGTTGGGGTGTTTCTCGAAACTGTTTGACTATGTACCGGGGGAGAACGAGATGGAATGGCAGGAGATTGAGTTTGGAGATATATAGACTAAGTAATAGGCTAGACTACTGGTCTGTGCAGTGGCTCTTTGTCATTGGGAATTTGAAACCCAGCGTTTAGCAGCATTTTCGGGTTGAACGTCGTCGTCAACGTTGATTAGCATCGTATCTTTTTCTTTTTCTCCTTCTTTCTCGACGCACAGCGGGTTGTTGATCGAAACTGGTCCGGGGTTGGTATACCAGTTTGAATTCTGCGTCAGTTGATAATTTTTTTGTGCGGCGGGATACCCCTCCTATTAAGCAGAACATACCCCTCTTACTACGCCTTTCTTACTCCTGACCTTATTCTACTTCAATCCGTATCTTATCCAACTTTAACTCAACCACCATGGACATCTACTCAACATCATTCACCCATCCCCGTCGCACCCGTCATCTTCATTCTGACTTCCCTCATTCACATCCACCCCCTCAACCAGACCCAGCTGCCCCAGAAGACGTCGAGAAGCTCGCTCTCCTCGCTATGACCATTCACGGCGTACAAGTCTCATATCTCCCTGCAGATCAACGTGGCTGGAATTTTTATGTCTCGGGCGCGTACCAGCAGGTCATGGCCGCTCGAGGCATGCTGCTCAAGGATAGTCCTGTCCAGGTGCCTCTCAACTCTTCTTTCTGTCAAATCTCATCATTGAATGTCTCCGTTCTCCCCCAGCACCGTACATCAATCAAAGTCGCCCGCGCAGACATACTAGACGCCCCTTCCTCCAAACCCACCCTCAAGCCCGACGTTCGTCGCAAACTCGATGACATCGCAGGCGCAACCCTAGCTCACATCGCCGTTGTCAACTCGCCCCTTACCCTCAGCAGCCGAACCCCACCCGACGGCGTCAACAGCGCCGGCTGGAGCGGACTTGAGACCGAGCGCGTCTGCGAGCTCGTCATCACCGGTCAAGGCGACGCTACGGAGCTCGCAAGAGTCAGACTGTTAGTCATGCTTGACGAGCTTGTGCGTTCTACTCCTTTTCTTCGATCAGTCACGTTTCACTGACGTACTTGTGCCCGTAGAGCGGTCTTCATGCCGAAATGTGCGAGATCGACCAGAAGCTCCATGCGATCGTCGCGGGCCGGAAGAGACATGTACTCCAGAGTATACAGGAGGACACTGGGACTAATATTTATTTCCCTTCGCCCCTGCAGGCGTTGGTGGGTCCTGATATTGTTCCTTCCGCGGCTGCTCCACCCGGAACACGCCAGGGTCCGAATCTTATCTGGATAACGGGTGAGTTCTTTGGCGTACAGAGGGCGAAAGATATGTTGTACCAATTGGCGGCGAGCAAGGTGTGCATCGCTATATTCTCACTACGCGATGCTAACGCTTTCACAGAGACAATCTGTGATCTCGCGTGACACTGTGATTGTCCCTCGCAAACTTGATTGGATGGTGCTCGACCGTGCTGAGGATCTCAAGTCCATCATGAGCGATAATGCGACCTTTGTACAATTTCCGCCCATCGGCAGCTCTGCGAGCCTAATCACTGTGTTTGGAGACCTCCGCGTCAATGTACAGCGTACCATTCGGTCAATAATGCAACTGGTACGTCTATTGTTCTCTTTTCTTACTTGATATCAATAAGCACATGATACTCTAGGCCTGCCAATACTATGTCGCCTCGTTCTGGCTGCTACCGATCCAGTTCAACGTGCTTCTCCCACCCACGACACTCAACTCTTCGCAAGTTACGACGCTGTTGAAGCAGATTTCCCTCACAACGGGCGCGGAAGTTGTGTTCAAGAGCATGTGCTTCGAGATGCATGGCCTAGAGTACGAGGTGCGTAGTGCGGTGAATATGATTCTGGAATTGGATATTGTCAAGGTACTTATTTCCTTGCTGAAGTGGGGTGTGTACTGATGGAAAAGGTATTTCCTGACCAGGCATTCCACCACGAGATCCGCTTCCAAGTCGAGCTGGCCAACGAGCATCGGGAATTCATCTCGGGGAAGAAGAATGGCAAGATTAATAAAATCATGCAGACGACGAATGTCAAGATCAAATTTGAGACATTCAACGATCACAACTTCCTCATTGATGTCTCTGGCAATGACTCATCCGTGCTCAACGGTCTTTCCCTCCTGCAGGAAGAGCTTCCGGCTGAAATCTCCTTCCATGTCCCTGAAGCGTACCACAAGCGCATAATCGGGATTGGCGGGCGCAATATCCAACGCATAATGAAGAAGTACGGCGTGTATGTCAAATTCAGCAATGCGGAGGAATTCGCTGCCTTGGGAGGGTACAACGACAACGAGGACAACGTCGTCGCGAGAACACCCTCAAAGAATGCGGCTAATCTGGAGCATCTAAAGCAGTCTGTGATGGAAATTGTGAATCCAAAGGTGCGTCCGGCCTTCAACCATCACCCATTTGTCCCCTCTTTTCTTTTCTCTACATTCTATCCCTTTCATCCATGGCATCTGGGAGGTGGTTGCTGACGTGACGCGTAGGACAAGGATTATGTGAACGAGACACTGTCGATTCCCCGGAGATACCACCGCACGTTACTCGGTGAGAAGGCGATATTCATACATGACATCGAGACGAAGACGAACTCGCGCGTTCGATTCCCTGATAAGGAGACGGCTTCGGATGTCGTGACGATTTTTGGCCCGGAGAGTCAGGTGCAGATTGCTGCTGCGATGTTACTGGTGCATATTCTTTGCCCCTTTTACTCCTGTCTTACCTGGTGCTGACGTCAATGCGTGCATAGGAGCACGTACCCTTCGAAGCAGACATGGCGGTCCCGCCCAGCCCCGATCTTCCCAAAGTCTGTGCATCCGCGGACTTCTTGACATTTGTTGATCGCATCAAGCGCGAGTTCCAAGTGATCATTACTCCGAACGTCAAGCCCCCTGTACCAAGCCCTGCCAACGGGGCATCTGCCTCGTCCTCCACTGCAGGCGTCGTCGGGGATGTGGGCGAGTACTCGTTCAAGTTCCACTGCCAGAGGAGCAATTCGGACTTCTTGCTCGCGGCGCGGGAGATGTTGGAGCAGTTCTTGCTGAACCACAATGTTCATGTGTACCCGTCGCCCACGGCACATACACACAAACGGGGTGATTCGTTCGCAGAGGCGTTCCCGCACTTTGACAGTAAAGTGTTATCGACGGCGAGGAGGCATGGTGAGTGTCCTTGTTTTCTTTTTGTTTGGATCTTCTAATTTTTGGGGACTGCAGAATCGGTTGAGCTAACCCGATCAGAGATACTTGGCGATCGGAGGTTGAGGATGGCAAATTCATCGCCAGACGTAAAAGCATTATTTAATGCTCCCGCGTACATCTATGATCTAGAGGAGCATGAGGATTCCCAGTCGGCCTATGGACCGCCAGGAACGGGCCATGACTACTGGACGCCACTGCCTCCGATCGTAAGTCCCTATCTCCGAATCTTGAACCAAACGATGACTCTTGTACAGGGTACGGGGATTTCGGCACGACAACGAAACACCGAAGACGCACTGAAGCGTGGGTCAGACTCGCTACTCGAGTCGAAAATTAAGGAGCAGATCAACAAGCCGCGATCGTTGCAGAATCGTGCACAGTCCCTTGACCTCACGTACTCGTTATCTCGCATCACGGAGGCGAGTAATCGGCTGCCGCAGCCCGAGTCGCCTACGACATCGACGGGTGGAGGCACAGGCGGGAATTCGAGTCCAACGAGCGCCACGGCGCCGTCGTTCCCGAGCGTGTATGGCCCGCGGTCGTCGGCGGTCATTGGCTCATCGTCGCAACGTGCTGCGTTGAGGAGCGAAGACGTCGTCGATGATGATGAGGTGTCGCGAGTGATGTCGAACCTCGGGCTCTAACTCTACTGCATTTGTACTGCTTTCCTTCTTTGCTCTCGCACGCGATCGCAAAAACTAGTCTCATCTGCTATGCCAAGGGACTATCCAGCACAAGATCTATTCAAAATGTACCAAGAGATCTCCCTACGTTCCTCCACACCCCGCATCTTGCACACATCACGACTGATATCACGCAATCACCCTTGTCATCCTGCCCTATTTCTTTCATTTTCTTTTTATTGCACTGCAATCAACGCTAGCGCTCGATCTGGTCTGTTTATCGGTTCTGTGTGCTCTGTGTTTGCATTTCCGTGGCTACCCCCGCTTCTTTTGTACATTACACCGAATGATATTTCTACAGTAGTGGGCTGGTCATATTGTTATCCTTCCACTAATAGAGCTATTTAACCGTGGCGAAGGATAGTAAAGAGTATGGTTATTAGAGCACGATCCAGGGTACTTCATACAAGACGAAATCAAAGAATTCTTGCTCCATTAGCGCCTGGTACTCTCCTGCGAACTCTTCGTTAGCGCTTTGCTTCTTGGAACGTCCCGAAGAGCGGGGACCGAGGTAGCTGAAGTGGCTCATGAGAACCGAAAGGGTCTTCTTGGTATACTTTGGTTCGGGCTGGAGAGAAGATGCTCAGTGCATGACGGTAAGGAGGAAGCAGTGGGAACACACCCTGATAGCGAGACCGACGTAATTCGCGGGTAGACCGTAACGAAGCACGCTCTCAACAAATAGTCGAAGGACCTTCAGGTGTACGAGAATCTGGAAGGACTCGGAGAAATTGGTCCGAGATAGTCGTAGGAGTTCAGTCTGTAAAAGGCGTTGAGGAAGAGGGCGAATTTCAAACGATGCTTTGCCTCACCCAAAGCTCCTTCTCTGTCGTGTCTGCTATTTCGAGCTCCTCTTCCTGCTTGGCTATCTGTTCTTCTGAGTAGACAAAGTCCCGGACTATGAACCTGGCAGAGTGTCATTAAATATGCGTACGATAAGGTGGTTTGGACGTACTTATTTTCGCGACATTTCTGCACGAATTCATCGTGTATGCGCCTGAAGATGACTACGCCGAAGAGAGAATATTCGCTGTCTGATACGATATGTCTTTCAGGGGGTATGTGAGCCTTTGCATGGACGTACGGACATCACGTACGATGACGAACGGGGAACAACCATGTTAGTTAGTCGCTCGTACTTTGCATCCCATTCCTTTATGAGGGTCCTGCGATGAATATTGACTGCTCAAGTCAATAAGCATTCAGAAAGAAGAACCTACTTCGGCACGGCAACCAGACATGTCTCTAAGTATTCTGAGTCCTGGATGACATCCTCTCTTGATACCACGCCAACGAGAGATCTTACAGAAAGGTTTCCCCTGCGCGAAGGAGTAATTAGCGAAGAGTGGATGGCTACAGCACAACATTCATGCTCACGTCTTCTTACGCTGCATTTGGACAAGGGAACCCTTTACGAGATTATAGTTGTTGAGCTTTGATTTCATCACGTTGTCTATAGATGCCATTTCCTTGGGCGTAAATGAGTACCCTACCCGCAGTAGTGATCTAAGGTAAATACCTTGTTCAGGACGTCGACCATTTCCCGAAGACTTCGCTGTGCTCCGTATCGTCCGCTGTTCCATTGCCAACCCCCGAGTATGTAGTCGTCGACGCTCTGTTCGTTTACAAGGACATGTTGAACAAGCTTGGTAGGATCGTTGTTTAGCAAGTTGCGAAGGGTGTCTACGGTCTTGGCCACCGTTGCAGTGAAGAATGCGTCCTGTTTTGGCAGCTCTTCTGACAACGCAATCAAGGAGTCTAACGTCCCTGTCTACAGCTCGATTCATGAGATGCCTGACCGTGCCCATGAGTAGGAAAGGAAGACCTTGAATGAGGGAATGGCAAGCTCTGCCACGCCAGCAGATCTCGAATGCTGAGGAAGCTTGTTAGTGAGTTCTGGCAGGAGGCCTTCTGCATCACCATCCTGTGGGACAGCGATTAACCATGTGCTTTGGTCGGATGGCATGTCGTACTTTGGTGGGTGGTCGACGTCCAGCACAATTCCTGTATGTAACTCCCGATATGGACTTAGCGAATGACAAAATCTAAAAAATACGTTTCGAAACTGTTGCCACCATGTTGCTTGCCTTGCTGACTCGGACTGGCTTGAATATTGCAGGAAAGCGCTCGCTGTTTGCAAAGAGGACATTTTCGAAAGCAATGTCGACTCCTTTGTTGCTATCGCCCACGCAACTCCAGGCGTCCCTCGATTCCAACCAAGTAACCATCCTGGATTCCAGCTGGTTCATGCCAAACTCCCCGCGGAAACCCAACGAGGAGTTTCAAAAGAAGCGCGTCCCTGGTGCACAGTTTTTAGACCTAGATGAGGTGTCCTCTCCACATGAGCTGGGCCTCAAACATATGATACCAAGCGAACGACAGTTCGCCGATGCGTGCGGTATAGATAACCCATGAACTGTGCGCAAACCCTATTTCCTGATCCTTGTTGCAGAGGCCTTTGGAATTGCGCCATCTTCTCATGTAATTTTGTACGTCTTCACAATTCTCCCTTCACCATCGCACCTTGGACAAACTATAACGCATAACGTTCTGTAGATACGACACACATGGAGTATTTTCATCACCACGTGCACTCTTCATGTTCAAGGCGTTTGGCCACGAAAAATCTAGTATTCTCGATGGGGGACTGCCACGCTGGGAGGCAGAGGGTTTTCCAATTGAAGACAAGCCGCCGGCGCACGCAAAGAAGACCGTATATCCCACTCCTGTCCTCGATAAAGGAATGATACGGTGTAAGTGACTTAATATCCCCTATCCTCCAATGTCCTACAAGCTTGCGTCCAACAGCATACGATCAGATGATATCGAATTCATTTCCGGATCCTCAGTCAGATCCGGCCCTTGAGCTCGTTATCGATGCCCGATCCCGTGGTCGGTGAGCAAACTACGCGAAGCCTGCGTGCAGAGACTTACTTGTGGTTGCAGGTTCCTAGGTACCGAACCAGAACCGCGGCCAGGACTATCATCGGGTCATATCCCCCATTCATTCTCCCTGCCCTTCACTGCATTCCTCCAGACTCATACCCTCCCTAACTCCTCCGTACAGTATACCACCTTCCTACCCGTTCCTGAGCTACGAAACGTTCTTGTTAGTCACATAGGTGACAACGCAGACGCTGTAATTCAAGGCAAACGACCGATCACTACATCTTGTGGGAGTGGTATGACTGCGGGAGTACTCTGGTTGGGACTGAAGCTACTGGGTGCCCCGAATGTTGCTCTATATGATGAGGTGAGCCATGCTATGCACGTGATCCCTCCAAATATTGATTTTGGCCAGTCATGGACTGGATACGCCAGCCGGGCGTCTAGTAAAATCGAGAAAGCGGCAAACTAAGCACTTATTTGTATTTTTAACCTTTACCAAACCAAAACCATTGGACGTTGAATGCGCTAACATACATTGAAATCAATTATCTGTCATTATGGTGCGTCATACACATACACTACTAATGCGAGGGGTACATAACTTTTACTATCTCCAAGTGTCCCTTCTGAACTAATATGGGTCTAAGGTATACAGTGATCCGCCAAACAAACTTTCACTGCTCAAGATACAATGCTTGACGAGTCCGTTGAAAAAATTACCAGTAAGAATTATAAATGTCTTTTCAAAATTCGGGGTGACGATCTATAACAGTCATCAATCCCTTAATGCCTTTGGCTGCTTGAATTTCAACAGGTTTCTGCGAATCTGGCCTGTATGATCGAGCCACTGTGGCCGAATAGTGAATCTGTAGGAGGGATCGATCTTGATGCTGATTGACACGGAACGGAGCACTCACTGTAACCTTGAACTGGTCGCGGCATTGTGATCTGGGGTACCGGATCTCACAATCCCATCTGTGAGGCGCAGATAGCGGAAGTCAGCAACGAATAGGACAAAGATACAGGATGGGCTGACTTTTCTTCGAGGAGGACATTACCACCCATTTTCGTCGCTGTTGAATACAAGCCCTTGCGGGCTAGATTCAGAAGTCGTCCAGCATCGACTCCCCCTTTGCAAATGAATTCATCTTTGTGTTCCACTCTAGGACCAACAGTCGTTGGCTTAAAATCTGCCTGGCATGGGTGGGTGCGCGCCGGCCCCGAAGAGCTGTCAATGCATTCCGTTTCCTTTGCATCGTGATGAATTTGGATACCAAGATGACTATGACAGAAACTGGAGAATGCGTGTGTGCAAACATTAAGCATGGTGGTTGGTGGGGAAAATATGTCTTTGAATGTCATGACTAGGAGAGCAGTTAAATGGAACGTACAGGGCCGTCTTGTGACGTTTGTGGATTATATACTTGCCAGCGGCAGGGACGATGACCTGATTGGACCTGTCTCGCGGTTGTCCGAGGCGTCCCACCTGATGCGGCAAGAACCCTACCACGAGGAGCCACCCAAAATTAAGAGTTGTTAATTGCAAAATATACACGATGATACCCCTTAACCATTTGAGAAATTTTAGATCATCACATCTCGCGAAGGCCCTCATTGCTGAATATAGTGCTTTTGTTCCTTACAACCGACCGGGCGAATGAAGTGGTACAGAATAGGATGTGATGGGTGTTGCGGTAGGATAACATGAGGCAGATACAAATACACGATGAGATATGAGGGCCTGGACTCTCGGCGTCAGACGGTTGGTCAATAAATTACGAAAACAGGTGCTGCGACTCCAAGACAGCCATGAACGGTGGAGGGCGGAGAGGTGGCACTTTCCCTGATACGTATACCGGTCGCCCTGCATACTGCACCTCTATACGGTGCAACCTTCCCTTTCGATAAAGAGTTAATGTCCAGCTGCCCGAGGAGTGCGTAATCAGGCAACTTCCTATCGCGATACACATTCAAATCACACTCACCTTTCCTCCAACAGGACATTGTAGTTGTGCTTCACAATCACCTGAATCAGCTGCTGCCTGGCGAAAAGCACCGCATTGGTATAATCCAAGCCTTGGGGAGAACACTTCCCAAGATCAAAGATGTATGTTCCACACGTGGTCGTGTCGCTGACGCGTAGGATATCAAGGTCTAGGATGATGATGTTGGGCTTAATAGCATATGATTCACAGGCCCAGGACCACACCAACGCACCATCGTCGTCATCGATCATGGGCGCAGGATCGATACACTCGCAGCCTACGACCTCCCAAGGTGGCTCGCTCTTTCGACGAAACCATTTCATAGCTGCGGCGAAGGACGTAAGCCGGATCCTTCTTCTCAGATATGAAGAACCACATGATGCCGCCCGCTTCGCGACATTATAAGTAAGGCTCGTAGTCGGCACTGCCACTCGGGAGACATTGATGATGTGATGTTTTACATGTTTCGGCGTCTCACAAGTCTCGGCTGTCCAAGACCAACGAGGCCTAGTTAATTCCGTAACAGATAAGACAAGCTTGCATAGGTGTGTATCATCGCCAGACTTACTGAGATGGGAACACTGCATTGCCACTAAGTAACTTTTGAAGGTCATGTCATGATGCATTGTTCTGAATGTGACAAACAAGCAGCATATCATCGTCCTGCTCTTTATGGCAAGATGATAATGCCACAATCAAATGTCCATGACAGAATGCGGCAAGTAATCATCAATGCGTAAGCGAAGTGCGGACGCGTCTGGCCGGCTTGGCTGCTCCCTGAAACGCATGGTATTACTCAAGCTGTGTCCTAAGCGAAACTGTGCATCGTATCGATAGCAAGATGACCAACGCTCGGATGTCGCTCAGCGCCTCCACGAATCGGGTATGCGCCCAGATGAATTGTTTCAACTCATCCAATTCATGGAAGTGATCATGATGCCGCAGCTTCTTATGCATAAATGACGCTGCTACCAATCCTAGTAAACAGTCACTTGATGAATACGACCTCGAGGCCACTCTCTCGAGTTGTCCGATTCTGACTCACGGTATCATATATCTCCGCTACATATCCTATGTCATCATGCAGTTCTCAGGCTGGCTATCTTGGACAATAGGTTTTGCACAAGAAGAATGTCAGCAGTCTGACATGAGAGCACAGTCGTTGCTGGTGCTGAAGATGATCCGCTTTTAGTGAACTGCTAGTTTTGCTACAGTCCTTAAAGCATTGGTCCTACAAGTGGGAAGCTGCTGGGATGGTAGCAACACGGGAAAGTATTGTGGAAACTAAAGCATGACCCTGAAAAAGTGCTGCGCCGGGGAAGGACCTTGCGGACAGCGTTATATGGAGCAGCTGTGTGAACATCCGAGTACGCCATATGTTACCGCAAAGAGAGAATGACTTCTCGGGCAATGCTGGGGCATTCTATTGACTATCTTCCTTCTGAAAAAAATACTTCGAGATGAATTTGTTTCGCATAGTGCCGGTAATGAATGAAACGCACGATGACGATAATCCTAAGTAAAAGAAGCACTGATCAACCTGACACTGGTTTGAGAAGCACACTGCATATGCCTGCGCAGATGAATTGCCTTTCAGAGATCGAACCGCGGCGGTTACTCTACCACCTGAGGTTGATAGTCCTTATCTCAAGCTGAAGGGCCGATGAGTTGTTTGTTTCTATTAGGTTGACAAGGTTCAAGACTTCAAAGTTCAGCATAACACGGCTGTATCTCTCCTTGACTCTGAGTTTTAACAACAAAACATTGTGCGTATTACAATCACCATACGTTCAAATCAGATGACCACCAGGCATCGCTGCTCTGTTTCTTGTCGCCGTCACAGTGTCTTACTAACTTATACATAAGACACAAGAAAGTACGATATCATGATCGTTGACGTTTCACCCGATGAAATTCATCGGAGGTCGATCCGTCGCGCCCGAAAACGCGGCGACAAGCAAATATTCCTCGTTCTATATTATGCATTTTCGCTGAGGTGTTCTCATCGCTTTATTGTTGTCTGACCTTGCACTTCCCTGCAGGTGAACCCGTGTGAACCTCGATTATTTCCCGGTACCGTGCAATCGCGGGCCGGCAGCAGTAAATCCATGGACGTACACTCATCTTGACGTCAGACGTGGTGTCTGGTCATAGTTTATATATTTTTCGATGGTGTTGACTTTCGGCCTGCATGCTGTGTTTCTCGCTCGTAATTTCTTTCATGCTGTCTCTCCGAGGTCTGAGATTCATCAGTATGATTCAGATGCCTTCGCGTTTCCGTTCTTGTTTCCGCTGCATATAACTTGTGTGTCTGTCGCAGTGAATACGCGTGAGCAATTCACATGCAACGGAAACACGAATATCATCTAGCTTTCTTGACAGGTAACTCTAACCCAATAATAGTGCTTGCTCTACTAGGACGCTATTTTTTCGTGCTAGATTCCAACAAGGCCTATCTGTGGATCACCATCCTAAAAGACTAGATACTGGTGACCAATTTCGGATCCCGGCGATACCAGTATCTCAGCCAGGCTGGCCGAATTGGTGTTGCTCACACCAGTACTACACAGCTCTGGGTCTTCAGCGGCAGGCTGACGATCCTATCCTCCTATAACACTTGTACGGCAAATACCACCCGATTAAACATGGTAAATACTAAATCTAAATCCAGCATGTTCCCTTTCGCCGTTCATGCGCGCTATGCTGACGACATCATCATACACATAGTCATGGTATACTGAGGTATTCGGATGACTTTCGGGTTCCTCTCAGTGAATTAGTAGGCCATCATTAATTACACTAGTGCGTTCTGATATCATGTTCCTCTATCATGATACAAGCTGACACCGTTCAGAGGGTCCAGCTTTACATCATTCACTGCAGCGTTGGCGCATAACTACCCCGAAGCATAATCACCGTCGCATTCCATGTGAAGAAGAAAAACCCTTAGTCTGTTTTGCGTCAACCATATCCGTCCTCATGTATATTTGATGCGCAGCATTGATTCTGATGATTCCAAGTGAGAATACGGCGGCGTCAACTACACGAAAATTCCCCTGAATGTCTCAGTGTTTGTGGCTTCCAAAGAAATATCTGATTGATTGCCCTTATGTAGTACGAATGACATCTAATCTGCATGAGTAGGTAGCGGGAGATACCGGTAGGGATTTGGCAAACCCCCAAAGGGGTTCTTGCCTCAGCAGTCTCAGACGATACGTATACCTCCACGTTCGGAAGTGACGCATTGAGCAAAGTTAATGCATGTAATGTTGTTTTCATTTGAAACTTAGTACTGGTGATGAACGGGTTAGTTTAACTATTAATTTAAAGGTGCGTACGTCCTCGTGTTTCGAACTTTCTCAAGTTCCTTCGAATGCAATGATGCCCGCAAGTAAAATAATGGGATGCGCAAAACAAGGAATTGATACATAAATAAGTACGTGAGTTATAATTAAAAATGACACGTGTTTCTCACTTCAGGTTGAGTTAAGACGCATGTTTGGTAAAGCCCATCCGACGGGCATATTCTCGTTCCTCTTCAACGGTCAGTTTGTCCGTACCTGACCAGTTCGCCGAACTCGTCCGTGCCCTAAACCGACTCTGTCTCGTCCTAAATACCTCCTCCATCCGCAGCGGCCGGATAGCCCCGAATATCTCATCGGGGTCAACCGTACTTTGCATTTGCAGCGCTTGTCGGAGCTCTGGTGACTGTGCCCAATTAGGAGGATCAAATGTTCGTACGCGGTCTTCATCTTCCGAATCTGAGTATTCGCTGTTGATATCAGGAAGTTCGATACTCTCGCTGGGAACTTCAGGTGACTGCTGTTTCGCTGCCCGTAGCTGAGCCATTGCCCGTGCTGCCATCTGGTTCTGCACTACCGCGGAGGGAAGTTTATCTTCGTTCTCCTGTGGTACAACTGCCTTGGCTTTGCCCTTGGGAGGACCGACCTTGCTTGTTTTAGCTTCTGTAGCTGCGGATTTAACCGTGGATGACCCGGCTACATTTTGCGAGGCATTGTAGGTCGTAGACGAAATAAGCGCCGACGACGCAGAGACCTTGACGGTCTTGGAAGCAAGAGCGACTTTCGCTGCAGGAGTAGCCAAACTGGACTTCGCCAACTTGGAAGGAGGAGCGGCGTCCTTCTTATCTTTCGAGGGTGGTTTTTTAACTTCGACAGTGATCTTGCGCTTTTTCGTCATATCTTCCTCCGCCTTCTTAGACGCAGTAGTCGGCTTGAGAGACCGCTTTTCCGTTGTCTCGTCGCGCTCACGTTTGCGCTTCTCGGATTCCTCCTTGATCTTCTTTTCTTCTTCAACAGCACGTGCCTTGTCTTCTTCTACCTTGCGAGCAACCGCTGCTTGGCGCCTGGCTTCCATCTCCTTGAGACGGGTTGCCTTCTTGTTGGCTTCCTCTTCCTGCTACATAATATTTTAATTCTGCAAAACACTCGAAGTAAGTCTAAATGGCACACCTTCTTCGCTGCGGCGGCTGCAAGCTGCAAACTCTTCACCTCCGGCTTGACCTTCTTACCTGTGCCAAGCATGCTATTGACGAACTTTGTGGCGTGACCGAGGAATCCAGATTGCGACTCCTGTGACGTCGAAGCGATGGACAACTGACTATGACTCCGTGGAATGCCACCAGACTTCGGTTATTGCTATCAGTACTGCGGATACTAATGACATTAAGCGCACATACCTCGACAAGATCAACAGTAGATTGACCAGCCTTGATGATGTCGCCCAAGTCGCTTGTATACATAACTGAATCATGGCCAGCTTCTTCTTCCTCGAGGACACTGTCTTCCTCGTCCTGGACTTGATCAGCCTCGCTATCTATATCCATGGCAAAGGCACTGGGTATTACGGGCCCCTCATCTTTTTGCACCGCCTTCATCGCTGAATTACCGGTCAAGTCAGTTCTGGTTCTAGGTCCCTGTGACTCTGTTGGAAGTGTGCTCCATGTCATGCTGTCCTCCTTGTTGTTGAAGTTGAATGGAGTCCAGCCTTGTTCGCTTGCGGCCAACTTCTCCTCAAGGGGCCAGCTATCGTCATCATCCTCAAGTGCGGCAAGTTTCGCCTCATGGATCTGCGATTCAGAACCGTCCGTATATTCGGTGTCCTGGGTAGAGGGCATCCATGCTGGAATATCGTCCACTTGATCGAAAACAGCATCTGAGAAAGCGGTTGCTTGCGAGGACTGCTGTGAGCCACCTGTTTGTGAAGGGGGACGCAAAGAAGATGGAGGCGATGTAAGTCTTGCATTTAGACCAAGGGACATTGGTGGGGGAAGTGTAAATGTCGTCACTGGTAAATTGAAGGAAAACTCTTTGGCGAGGGGTGCGAGCTGCTTTGACGTGGGAGGCACAAACACTGGAGGAGGTTGCTTATTAAACACCGGAACATGAGGAAGAATGAAGCTGGTGCCGGAAGTACGCATGGGAGGTGGGGAATTGGGTGGGGTAGTTGAGATACTTTCGTCCGCCACAGACTGCGGAGCCGTAAACAAAGACTGAACGGCTGCCGGGCTGCCGTTGGCAGGGGCAATGTCAGAGAGACTGAGCTTGCGTTCCGAGTCTCGAACACGTTCAGTTGTTAGTTGAGGCTCCTCTGCGCGAGCTCTGGAACGGTCCTCTGAGTCTATGACCCCTTCTCCAGGAATCTTATTCCTCTCTGCTACTCTCGCTTCTGCGGCGGCACGAGCTTCAGCAAGTGCAGCGGTTGCGGCACCCCCGCCAAGGGACTTCCCCATGCTTTTGCCCGCGCGAGCACCAAGACCTTCAACTGTGCGTTTGAACATTCCCATGAAACTAGCCTCATCCTCGTTGTCGTTCAGTGGTTCCAGGTGTTCCTCGGTGACTTTCGTCAACCCAAGAACGAAGGGGGGAGCTTGAGTCGAATTTTCTGGCGCCGAATCGGACTCCGAGGCCTTTGCCACCTTCGCTCTACGTCCTTCCTCACTTTTCTCTGAAGTCAAAGGTGCAGTAGCAAGCATTTCGCTGCTCTTCCGCTTCACACCATTCGAGGGAATGATGGTGTTGCTAGAAGCGGGTATTGAACCAGGACCGGAGCCGAGGACGCTTGTCCTACTAGGGACGACGCCTTCCATGGCTTTCACTTCTCTGGCTTTTGTTAGCCACGATGTACGTTTGCCCAGTGCTGGAGGCTGAGCTGGTGCTGCAGTAGCTGGTGCAGGGATCTCAGCACCCATAGACATTACACGCATCGACTTGCGCAGCGGAGATGGAGCAGGAAGTGATGGGAGCTGTGGTACGCTGCTCTTCTGCGTGGGGGTCTGGGGTGGCAGTTCATTGGGTGGTACTACCGTAGTTGTTTGCAGGGGAATGGAGCTGGGAGCAGGAAGTGATGGGAACTGTGGCACGCTGCTCTTTCGCGTGGGGGTCTGGGGCGGAGGGTCAGTGGGTGGTACTACCATAGTTGTTGGCGGGGGAGTGGAGCTGGGTGCAGGTGGGATGGCCGGCGGGGCGATCGTTACATTCCCTGCTCGGTCGTGATTATCTCCAGGCTCGCGCGCAACACACAAACCATCTTCTTGTAGCTCGACCTCGTCGATATTGAACAAAGAAATAGCAGTCTGTGCCTTTGCCGCTGCTAAAGTGGCAGCTCTCGTTCGCTTGGGCGCGGTCTTCTTTCGAGCAGGTGTCTTGACGAGCTCGATGATAGGTCTACGGATGATCAGAGTTTTCAAAATGAGGAATAATTTGATTCCACGTACTCCTGCTTGGGACCGTCCAAGATATTTTCGAGGTAATCTTCTAGGAAGATGAAACCGTGGGTTTGAACTTGATCCTCGAATAATTGCCGACATGGATCTTTCGCCATAGATGTTCGTATAGAGGACATCCATGCTGCCATACCGGACAACTGCTGCGCCATACTTACCCTCGTGTTCACTGTTGCGGGGCTATGAACAAGTTTTTGAGTGCCCTTGATCGTCTCGACTCTCGGTTGTCTCTCTCGACTGTTGGACTAAGGACACCAAACAATGCATCAACAAATGTGGACGCGTGTGTCACATGACCGCAGTATCCGCTCTGTCAGGAACTCCCGAGTCCGTTTCAACTTTCTTGTCTACTTGAGCCACTCCAACAGTCGTGTTCGTTTGTGAGTTGTTCTGCATCCATCCCTTGTCCTCTCAACGTACCCCTCTCAATGCGGCGGGAGCCTACAGTTTCTCTATGACTTTAATTTGTATCGGAAGAATCGGCTGAAACCCAGTTTCATAGTAAAACGAACTAATCTCCCCGTAGATAGACCCTAATACTTAGAGGATAGCCGTCCTTAAATCTTGGAATGAAACAGGATACTACAAAATTACATCAAATATGTATGAAAATCAAGAGAACACTATCCTCGTATCATCATCCCAACCCCAATTCCCAAGCACAAACTGCCCACCATGGCTATCCTGACCTGATTATCTGCCAACTTATCGACAAACGAAGAAATACTCCTGCTTAGCTTCCTCCCCGCAGGACCAAGAAGTGACATAGAGAACGAGACCAGTGATGATAAATGCAGTGGATCAAAGCACTGCTGTGCCAAGTCTCTCATGGGATTTTCGCGCTCGCAAGAGGTGGCAACATCCTCAGACAAACGAGATTCCCATTCTGCCTCCCATTTCGCCTTGTTCCATGAAGGGTCATTGGTGGATAAGGAAACGGTTTCTCGATGACATGCGTTTATTCCTTCTACGGCACACTCAACTTCACGCCAGCGGAGGAAACGCTCTGCCGCTTCATATCGCAGTGAAGATAGCGTCTCTGGGGAGCGAAAGAGGCCACTCCGAAGACTAGGTGCAGAACGTGGTCTGAATGAAGACATGTGAGGGCGGGAAGGGAAATGCGTGTGATCTGGGCCGTGGCGCATGAGTATAACGGGTATGTGAGGAGTAAGTAAGTCAATGGGGCCATCCTCTGAAACAGACGGGCCTGTGTAATGAATCCAGTCAGAACCAGCTAGCAGCAGCGATATATGAAACTACATAATATTTACCTGAGTTGGATAGGATGATGAGTGCAGTGTGCAACGGTGACCACGGCGATGCAATCAAGTTGGCCAGAGCAGCAGATGGCTGGCATCGAGGATCAATTAATTCAGAAACTGAGTGAAATGGAGACTGGATAATTGGCAGGATAACAGATTTCGTTGACTGGAGGAAGTAAGTCAACTTGGATCAATCCTGTGCATGCATGTTATGACGTACATTGTCATCAAACTCGTGCCGTGCAAGCGTTATAATTTCGACATTCTTCGCAGGCTCAAACTTCTCGAGTCCATGTGCATCTCGGTGCTCGATCCAGTCAGTTGATGCTCGTAGGATGGAACCATGTTCGAAATCCTCCCATCCACTGATGTCGACAATGTCCTCATTGTCATCCAGGAGTAAGTCCGACACCATCTCACGGTCATCTGCACCGTTTCCTATTATCAGGAGCCTCAAATCTCCAAGCGTTTTCCCAAAAGGAGTGGGGCGACGTAACGGAGCCGGCAGTGTGAGAGATGGTATGATAAGCCCCTGTGTACTAGTATCCCTTGCGTGATCATGCTGAGACTGGGAGCGCGGTGGGCTGGCAGCTGCAGAAGAGAAGAAGAATGAAGAGCCAACTGAAGGTAAAGAGGAGAGCGACTCAGAAGGGCTATTTGGGGGAGAGGGAAGTGCGCTCGACCGCGGCGACGAGGGCTGAGAAAGTACGGTGAAATTAGTTATTTCTGAGGGAACGTGCAGAGTTCGTATTGTCGACGTGCTGGTAGATGGATTGCATTCCATGAGTAACGACTAAAAATGACGGAGGACAAGACCTGGAGTTAGATCCAAAGCACTGCTGCTGCTTTACGCCACTTTCAGGAGTACACGTGTTTAGTCCATGAGACCAACTACTTGTAAACAATCCAAATCCGCTCAACAGCGCAGTCTTTTCGTGAAGGGGGGCTTTTCATGGAACTCGATGCGTTGGCCTGGGACTTCCGGCACGCATGTCTTGAGAGGATAGTACTACCGTAAGGATGGCTGAGACATAGTAGCACTTCAACTTGAAATTGCCACCGTTTCACCATCCTTATAAAAAGACAACAATATCAAGTTCAAAGTTTGTTTGTAGTCATGGTCTTCATCATTAAGGTTGCTGCCGGAGCTGGCGTCTAATTGATCGTGTAGGTAACTACTTAGCCCGATTTGAGTTACCTTGACAGAGGTCTCGTTTGCGCATATTGACATGTCTGACAGGAAAGTCGCCCACCCTCCGTTAATGACGAGACCTGTCTTTTGACCATGACATCGTCATTTATTTGAAGTGTTTCCGGCATGGCATGTGGCACAGCGTCGGTGATCATACACATGTCTCACGTTATAGTTACATGGCCAAGTGGCACGGGGAATTTACAGAGGGCATCACGAGGCGCTGCTGCCCGCGGTACTTTGCTATCATTCATGTCCTGGCAACTGTCCGCCACATTTTGATCATTCAGCTCGGTCTCCCGTTCACGCAAGCCACTTTGCTTCTGTAACGTCTTTATAGAACCCGCAGAGGTCCGCAGCAAGGGGCTCTTTTGTTTGGCACTGCCTGGCCTTGCATGGACAGCTACTCCATATCAACATCAAAAATAACCAGTGCAGCTATATTGGTTACACAACTGCGAGAGCCGAGTCCATCAATGCATGATGCTTACGCGTTGTGAGTGGCAGTGCGTAGGGATACTGATTCATCGTATCACTTACAGAGGAAATTCTTCGTGTCGAGTCATTCTGGTATCTACACCAGCTATGATAACATATCATCGCTGTGAGTTTCGACGATATAAAGGTCAGCGACCTAGCTTCACCACCTTCACCAAATTTTGTTTTTACCATAGAATTTCCCATCATGCCCAGCATTACGGATTCTAAGTGTATCCTCGTCATTGGATCCACTAGCGGAATAGGTCGTGCCCTTGCTCTTGCAATCATGGACCTTCCTTCTAAGCCCACCGTCATCGTCTGTGGCCGGCGCAAAGAAAGGCTCGATGAATTAGTTGCTTCCCACGGTGCAACCGGACGACTCAAGAGTGTCGTTCTTGATGTTCTTGCCGAACGTGACGCTCTCAAAGCGTCTATTCAAAAAATCGTTAATACTTACCCAGATGTATGTGTCATTAGCATTATCCCCCACGAACCAGCGATCGATCTCGCAGCTTGATGCTGTTATGTTCTCGAGCGGTATCCAATGTGGTTTTGATTTCACCCAGCCAGAAACCATTGATCTCGAGTGTAGGTCTTTTCACTGTGGATCTATGATCTACTCAAATTTTTTCTGGTCAGCCCTCGAATGTGAACTCGCTACAAATTATACTTCAATAGTCAGGATGATCACTTTCTTCCTCCCTCACCTGATCAAGCTTGGGGTATGAGCAAGTTAATGTTTGCTTTTCATTTTTTTTGACTGTTGTGCAGGAACAAGGTCGTCCGACATTCCTATACCCAGTCTCTTCAGGACTGTCGATTTATCCCGCCGCTGGAGTCCCTGACTACTGCGCAACAAAAGCTGCCATCCACAGTTTGAGTATCTCACTCGCTGTTCAGCTCAAGGAGAAGAATGTTCACGTGGTCGAGATTATTCCTCCGTGAGTGTCTGCCTTCGTTTCCTCGTTCTGTGCTCATTATTGCAAAGGTTTGTCGAGTCGGAGTTGCATGGCTGTGAGTTCCATCCTCCCGCTTCCCAGCTCTACTGTCTCTGAAACTGTTCGTTAGCTGAAGGAACGACGCAACATCTTGATAATATCTGGATGCCGCTCCAAAAGTATACACGATTGACGTTGGAGGGCCTTGTTCGAGGTGACCCATACGTTCCAGTGGGGACGGCTGTCGATCGGCACAAAAAGTTCGAGGAAGGGAAATTGGAGCTCGCGCAGCGGTTGTATGGGCGATCCTGATAAATGCTGATTGTAGGCCTTTTCCTCCTGCTGAAATCTTAAAACTGCGCTACGGGAAATTCACAAGAGTTTCTTGAGGAGTACGTGCATGAGTTCTGTATACGGTACAGCGAAAAATGCCTTACAGTCATCTTCTTCGTTTAGATTCATAAATCACCATCGGCAAATCGCTATCGGGTCCTTGCTCTGTCGCTCAGCGCTAAGAGCTCGGCTGAAGGAAATGTGCACAGCGTTGAAATTCTGCCGCCATAAATACTTTGGATGGGCGCTCAACATTTTAAACCTACACTGATCTGCAGCCGGAACGATGCTAGAGGTCATTCTGCTACCTGACATAAGCGGCTTTCCGCCACACCTAAAGTCACTCCGGCAAAGCTTCGGCCAGTTCATTTACACTTTACACTTCTTCATCAAGACTTTGCCGGTTGAGCATGGCTGTCTGAAACTTGTCCGATGTTTTGAGGTGCATTGTAACACGATATGATTTGTGGAATGCTGCGATTCAAGCCAAAATTCGACTAAGTTTTAATTTGTGTAATCGACAAAAATGACGCTACTGCCAGTGCCATCCTTTACCAAGACAGCTGTAATGGACAAAGACAATGAGACAATGCGCTAGTAAGTACTGCTAAAGATGATATATTTCGTTATTCCCCTCACAAAGCGGGCAGTAGGGCCATCATCATGGTAACCACCCCTACAATAAATCCTGACGCAACTTGTACCTCTTTACCTGCACTGCTAGTACTCGTTGAAGACGCAGCAGTCGCAGTCGACGTAGACGTGGTACCGGCTGGAACCGACGCATTGGCAGATAAAGTCAAGTCTGCACACTGTCATAGTGTTTGTCCCAATAATCATTCGTGTTCACGGAATGGGCCGTCTTCCTACCTGGTAGAGAATACCGTCGCCGTAATCAGAGATGATTAGAATAGCGATGTTTGCGCCATCTTGGACTCCGCTAATATTTGAAGTAGCGAGATCGATAGGGAAGCAATAAAGTCCCTCCCCACTTTGCTGGAAGAATCGAACGCCCATCTGATAGCCAGAGCTAGAGTTAAAATCGCTGAAGTTGTTCGGGCCCTGGTATATGGAGACGATGACTCCCGCTGGACATTAAATAATCAGCTTCTGAAAAGAAATAAACAATTCCTTGTACGTACCCGTCCATAGCGGATGCTCGCTGTTCAGGTTGATGACTGCGTTACTGAGTGGAAATACGGTACGGTTACTGACGGCATCGTTATAACCATCTAACAATCTGATGAGAATCTACAAAGAATATGTAAATTATCGAGGAGTCGAATTTTGCGTATCCTTTGGGAGCGTGCGCCAGCAGAACCGTGCGAGGTCCATTAGAAATCACAAATCCATCGCGATTTCAACGGGAGGCCCTGTTGCAGTAAACGATGTTTCTTGTGAAGTATCGATGGCATGGTCGAATTGGTTGAAACTCAGGGGATTTACTGGACGCAGAAAAGCCATCACTGAAGCTGCGACATATAACCATTTGCTATCAGCGGGACTACAACGCTCGCACGTCATCACCCATTGCCATGCGACGCACTCGCTGCAAGGCGAGCTGAGGCGAACCGGCCTGGGTGCAGCTCGTCCGATCGGCGCGACGTCGGCCGTGCATCAAGCCAATAGCCTCGTCATGATGAAGGTAGCAAAGGACAGAAGCAACAAACCGATTGGCGACGTCCACGACTACAAACGATGGGCACTGGGCACTCCACTCCTGGCGGAGTTACACGCGAACGACTCAGAGATATGATGTAAGCAAGACCCGTCGAGTAAGTTATCGTGCATGTGGATCCTTTCGCAGGGGACCAAGTCGACTTCGGGCTTTGAGAGTAGAAGGCGGGAACCTGTGGTGAAACAGCTTCCGGTTGTGAAAATGACAAGGCCAGAAGAGCGTCGAGAGAGATACCATGCATGCAGATAGCCTTTCGTGGAGGACAAAGCTGGGTGACAACGGGGAAGTTCAGTTGCAAAAAAAAAATCTACGAGATGGTTGGAAGATATGCAAGCCAATGGCACACCGCAACACAAGCTTGTTGAGGATAACACTCCCACTTGTGCTGCTGCGTGTCAAAGAAAGATCACGGGTGGTTGGTAGCAAATCGGCCAGACCTTTGGGACGTTCAAATGCTACAATCGCATGACGACATCAAGAAGAGAGTAAACGATGAGAGGCGACATGGGAGATGGGGGGAGGAATAAAATGCTAGCATGAAGCGACAAGGGGATGCGGCATTTCTGCGAGAGCCAATAGCAAAAAGGGCGTGTATAGATCACCTGACTCCATTCCTAATGAGAACAGATCGCGCAAACCTTGGTTTATGAGGTTTGTAAGTCTTTCCTATGGTGCATGTCACTTAGTCACTGCTAGTCTTGTGCAACAATTTTCACGCCTGGAGATTTCACCGGTTTTTTTATTCCTCTTGCCAAAATACTTCTTTTTGCTTTAGGAACGACATCTCAAGAGGGATTTTAAAAATACTCAAAATTAGAGGAGTTTTTTTTTCTTTCAATGGGGGTCGATTTGGCGTATCTGTACAAAATGTAGTTCTATACTTGATCAAAAGTCCTCGCTACAGTTTCAGGAACTCGTCTGTGATCTGTAGCCTGTGGAGCTGAGTTGTTTGACCTGCAGCTGTGCATCTCTGGTCATCATGCCAGACCTGTATGCCTCCATCCACCGAAACATTTGATGCTGCCATAATCAGATTGTGTTGACAGAAATCACAATTGTCCCGAAGAAACTTCTTGACCCGAACCCAGAAAAACTCGATTGGGTTCAGTTCATGTTGTGGTTTACGTCCACGAGTAAGACTCGGATGGGAGGATCCAGAGGATTATTATTCGTCTAGTGTCTAACCTCTATTATACTGTACAATCTCATTGCTCCTTTCTGTGTCCCGCAGTCAATCTCTCTAGGAGAGTCTGCTATCTAAGAGGCTCGTCCGTCTTCCGCAGTAACATCCGTCGTTGAATACAACAGGATGATCGACGTTCTCCGCCGTGGACGATGTCCTCGGGTACGGTGTACGATGCCGGTATCCTAACAATTCACAATATTAATGAAACTTTGGGAGAAAGATACACAAATGCCCCATCTCTTCAATGGCTTCCTAGACGAGGGACTTCTGCTGCCGAAAGTCAGGTTGTTGCTCGAGCATTTCGCTCGTTGCAGCAAACAACATCTGTGTCGGGGTTGCATTTCTGGCAATTGCCACTACGCTCAAGCACGGCCCGCGTCAAAGCCTTACCAAATATGTGTTAGGGTTAGGGTTAGGGTTAGGAGAATTCACTTCTCAATACTATTGGCTACCACCAGTTCGTGCATGACCACATTTCGTGCATCCTCCCAAACCACATCATTTCTGCTACAAATCATAAAGCAACTTCATGCATATAAAACACCAGATCCGAACAGGACCTCCCTCCGCAAATGGAAGTGATTGTAGACCTTCTCTTGCTGAAATCTTAAAACTGCGCTACGGGAAATTCGCAAGAGTTTCTTGAGTACATGCATGGCATGAGTTCTGTATAGGGTACAGCGCAAAATGCCTCAGAGTCATCTCCTTCGTTTAGATACATAAATCACCAACGGAAAATCGCTATCGGGTCCTTACTCTATTGCTCAGCGCTAAGGGCTCGGCTGAAGGAAATATGCACAACATTGAAATTCTGCCGCCTTAAATACGTTGGACAAGCGCTCAGCTCTTCTCTCTTCACTTTATTTTACAAACCTACACTGATCTGCAACCGGAACGATGCTAGCTAAGGTCATTCTGCCACCCGACACAAGCAACTTTCCAACACATGAAGAGTCACCCCGGCAAACCTTCGGCCAGTTCATTTACAGCTGTTTGCCTATACGTCGTTTTTTTTGTTCGATGGGGAAACTTTAAGACTTCTTCGTCGAGACTTTGCTCGTTGATCATAACTGTCTGAAACTTGTTCGATCTTTTGAGACGCATTGTAACACGATATGATTTGTGAAATTCTGCAGTTCAAGCCAACATTCGACTAAATTCCAATTTGTGTATTTGAACAAAACGGTGCGACTGCCAGTGCCGTTTTTTTACCAAAACAAAACGACAAAGACAGTGAGACAATACATCTTGTTATTCACCTCACAAAGCGGGCAGCAGGGCCATCATCATGGTAACCACCCCTACAATAAATCCCGACGCAACTTGTACCTCTTTACCGGCACTGTTAGTACTAGTTGAAGACGCAGCAGTCGCAGTCGCAGTAGACGTAGACGTAGAAGTTACGTTGGTGCAACTAGACGTGGTATCGGCCGGAACTGTCGTATTGGCAGATAGAGTCAAGTCTGCACACTGTCACAGTGATTGTTTCAATAATCATTCGTGTTCACAGAATGGGCCATTTGCCTACCTGGTAGAGAGTACCGTCGCCGCCATCAAAGACGATCTGAATAGTGACATTTGCGCCATCTTCGATCCCGCTAATATTTGAAGTAGCGAGATCGATAGGGAAGCAATAAAGCCCCTCCCCACTTTGCTGGAAGAATTGAACGCCCATCTGATAGCCAGAGCTAGAGTTAAAATCGCTGAAGTTGTTTGGGTCCTGGAATGTGGAGACGATGACTCCCGCTGGACATTAAATAATCAGCTTTTGAGAAGAAATAAACAATTCCTTGTACGTACCCGTCCATAGCGGATGCTCGCTGTTCATGTTGATGATCCCGTTACTGAGTGGAAATACGGTGCGGTTACTGACGGCATCGTTATAACCATCTAACAACCCGATGAGAATCTACAAAGAATGTGTAAATTATTTAGGCTGACCGCAGAACGTTGGCTCAGAGTCTTCAACGAAAGGTCCTCGTGGAATAGGATATTGAAGCTGGAAATGAGCTTGTACGCCTGTGAAGAGGACAGCGGCAAGAGCAATGGATGAGAGGTACATTTTGCAACGATTTATATAATGTGAAAGACTCGTAGGAAAAGTTGCCTTCTTCCTTCTTCTTCTTCCTCCTTGGTATTTAAGGTTGGGACACGAAAAAAGTTTTTCCTTCCTCTTTGCTCTTGTTTTGACCACTCGCCGCCTGGTACTGACTTAAGGAGGGCGAACCAGCAGCTTGACAGGACCACGGAATTTAGCAGGGTGCATCAATAGGTCGGACTTCCGCTGTCATCTTGTGATTTTTCGATTGAACAGGTTCCCACAGTACGGATTGCATGGATTGCTGTCAGATGAGTAAAGGTATCTTGAGAAGTATCCAGCAAATAACATATTGTAAACCCCGAAGTAAATTCACATCTTCCCATCGGACGCAAGCTTCAATGTCAAACTCGGCCACCATACAAACGGCCAATCCGTCCAAACAGAACTTCGCCTATGGCAAGACCCAAAACGATGGAAATCACATATGAGGCATTGAATGTCCTGTATTTGCCAAATTGAACTTCTCATGAGGAAGCGCTTGCGAGGCAGGGACTTACATGATGACCAGCATCAATGTGTACGAAAAGAGTACTTGAACACCATGCAATATTCCCCGCGGAATATCGTGCATGGGGATAAAAGGAGGCAGCGATCTCGGGCGGCTGTGGACCGCCTCCGAGGCGGCCCGATAAGATGCAGATGTTTCCTCAATTTTATCATGGTCGATAGCATCAGCGGCTGTATCTCCGACATGCTGTCCATCACTTGGAAAACGCTGATCTCTCATGATCAGTGCGCGCGCCCTGCAAAGTAAATTAGCATCGGTTTGATCACGGTTTGGATCCAGCCAACCTCGATCCCCAATAAATCTCCCATTGACGGCGCAGCGCTGCAATCCAACGTTCAAGAATGCAGAATGCGACTAACGCAATACAAGCGCCGGCGATTGCACCATTCGACCTGGGTTGCCAAGTCTTGAAGAGGAAGTAGTCTTCCCCACTAAAATGCAACCAGGGCGTCATCATCATGGTTGCCATGGTATTACTGCCACTAGTGGAATTCATGCCGCCTTGTAGAAGTTAGTGTTCGTGATGAAAGGGAGTGTGTGGGTGAAAGTGCGGGTAAAGATCCTCGGGTATTGCCGAACCATTGGCTTAGGTTACTAAAATTGGTTAGTTTTGCAAATAATAGTACACAACAAAATCACAAGAAACAAAAAACACAAATCCACCGAGATCTCGACGGGAGGCCTTGTTGCAGTAAACAATATTTCTTGCGAAGTATCGATGGTGTGGTTGAATCGGTTGAATCTCAGGGGAAAGCTTGCTGGACGCAGAAATGCCATCATAGAAGCACTGAAGCTGCGACATATAACCATTTGCTATCAGCGGTTGAACGGAAAGCAGATGAGGGTAATCATTTGGTCAACGGGTGAATCGGATTCAGAGTACAACGCTCGCACGTCATCACCCATTGCCATGCAACACACTCGGGGCAAGGCAAGCTGAGGTGAACCGGCCTGGGTGCAGCTCGTCCGATCGGCGCGACGTCGGCTGTGCATCAAGCCAATAGCCTCGTCATGACGAAGGTAGCGAAGGACAGAAGCAACAAACCGATTGGCGACGTCCACAACTACAAACGATGAGCACTGGGCACTCCGAGCGGAGTTACACATGAACGACTTGGAGATATGATGTAAGCAAGACCCGTCGAGTAAGTTATCGTGCATGTGGATTCTTTCGCAGGGGACCAAGTCGATTTCGGGCTCTGAGAGTAGAAGGCGGAAACCTGTAGAGACCAGCTTCCGGTTGTGAAAATGATAAGGTCAGAAGAGCATTGAGAGAGTTATCGTGCATGCAGATACCCTTTCGTGGGGGACAAAGCTGATTTCTGGTGAGGGTGACAACGGGGAAGTTCAGTTGCAAAAAAAAATACTGTTGGAAGATATGCAAATCGATGGCACGCCGCAGCACAAGCTTGTTGAGGATAGCACTCCCGCTTGTGCTGCGGCGTGTCAATGATCACGGGTGGTTGGTAGCAAATCGGCCAGACCTTTGAGACGTTCGATGCTACAATCGCACGACGACACCGAGAGAAGAGTAAACGATGAGAGGCGATATGGGAGATGGGGAGACTCGGGAGAGGAATAAAATGCTAGCATGAAACGGCGAGGGGATGCGGCATTTGTGCGAGAGCCAATAGCAAAAAGGGCGTGTATAGATCACCTGACTCCATTCCTAATGAGAACAGATCACGCAAACCTTAGCTTATGAGGTTTGTAAGTCTTTCCTAGGGATGTTTTGAACTTTTGACCCTCGACAAACACATATTTGCACCCCAGAGCACGCATACGATGCTGCGAATTGCACTTCTCAATACCTCCCGCTGTGCAGCTCACCCCACCTTGCTCCCACGTCAAGTGGCGAGGCCAACATTTCATTTCTTCGCGCGGTACGAGTCGAGCAAAGCTAATGAAACTCTGAAAGCTGTACGCAAGGCCAAGGACAAGCTGCAGAAAGACTGGCAAGGACCCGTGCTTACATACGAGCAAGTTAAACCCAGGACCATAAGTCCCGGAGCAGTACGTGGCACTCTCACGTTGTCCTGTGCTATCCATTATATCACACCGTCTCTCACAGGATGCCTACCTGATTGATGTGCGTGAACCCGATGAAGTTATGCAGGGCTCCATTCCATCCTCTGTAAATCTGCCACTCTCGGTGCTCGCAAACTCATTGCACCTCACTCCCCAAGCCTTCAAGGCGCAGCACGGGTTCGAGAAGCCAGGAAAGCAACAAGAAGTCGTGTTCTACTGCCGCAGTGGAATGAGGAGTGCTAGTGCGTGTGATGTCGCACGGCGAAATGGATACGTGAAGTAAGCGATCCTCGCTGCATCTGCATTATGCTTTAATCTAACACGCATTGGTGTTTCTGTAGCATTCTTAATTATGAAGGATCGTGGCTAGACTGGACATCACGAGAAGGAGGAGCGAAGGGGTCCACAGCATAATTAGTGCACTTCCTTCGTATCCTCGATAATGCAACACGCGTAGTACAGCCCGTCGAGCACATCTTCTCTCATTTTTGAAATAAGTTTGAGATGACCTTGTAACCTGCATGTATGAATCTCAGAAGCGTAAACAGGATTTTCGTTCAGGGTTGTTTTGATTGCGATTTCTTGCTGCTTCTCCACATATGTAGTAGTCTCGAGTTCGCGGTGCTCCATTTCAATTTCAATTTATTACAAGGTTAATGTTTTGTTCTCACGAGTAAGGCTGCCTCGAAGTTCCATGTTTCCCCGCAACCAGGTTCGCCAGATTCCAAAAAGCACGAGCCTACGTTGGCAAAACGCAGCCGTGCCTGCGAATAGAGCCTTCTCGTTACTGAGATATGTCCCACTAGAAACACGGGTTCCGCTAGCGACACGCTTTTGCGTGTGCAAACGGACTTTGAGCACGCCTGCGCCTATGGTCAATGTTAGGTCCGCCTTTACTGCCTCAGTTTTTCGCTCTTGCTCGAGATGGCCAACCATTTTCTTCCACTGCTCGCAGTGACCTATCTATGGAGCGATATCATGCGCTTTCGGACGCGACCATGACCACTATACTCGAACGGCTCGAGGAATTGCTGGACGGGGTAGGAAACGACGCATATGAAGTAGACTACCACGTAAGTTTTCAAATTACCAGGTTACGGTGCATTCTCGCTCCGGTGGCCCTTGACTCATCGTATACTTCTTCTGCAGAGCGGCGTCCTGACGCTCAACTTAGCCACGCATGGGACATATGTGATCAACAAGCAGCCCCCTAATAAGCAAATATGGCTGTCTTCTCCGCTCAGGTGGGTTGACTTCTCTTGCTAGACCGATAGTGACTAGCATTGATGCAATTTCTTGCTTCTCACGCCTGATGGAACACTCATTAATGAAACGCGAAATTTTTAGTGGGCCAAAACGCTATGATTACGTGCCAGAATCAGACGATTGGCGGTATTCACGGGACGGAATGGAAATTGGGGAACTGCTGGACAGAGAGTTGACAGATAGGCTCGGAACAAAAGTCTCTCTTCGTCTAGAGGGAGTGTCTACGCAGGTACAGGAGTGATTTGATACGGATGGTTACATAGATCGTCGTTTTTAACTTTATTGAGTTGACTTGAATTTCTCTATTTTCAAAACTGTGGATAATAATTGCAATGCCTGATTACCTCGTGGAGATGGAATGCATGGTGATACAGTATGTGATAGTGATCGTAAGAACAGTCCGCCTAGTAAGAATGCAAATCATGTGGAACATGGGAACATGGCAAACAATAAGTAAATGCAGATATGAGCGACGGTGATGAAAAGGTCATCCGTAATGACAGGTTGAATGATGATGGGATCGATCGAAGGTGCTGATGATGGCAGGTCTATGATAGGTCTATGTCACAACATCTGATGAGCGCTCAATTTCAAAGCAAGTTCCGGGCTTCTCGGTGGCTCCCCTCCGGGACGAGAGTAGTACTGGGGTTACCCCCCTGGAGTTCTCGCCTTCTCAAAAGGAATAATGATCCCAACAATCTTCGAAGTTCTGTCAGTAATGACACAGAAATAGATGAGACGGCATGAATCGTACTTGTTGGTATCCTCATACCGTTCTCGCACAGACTTGACTTCGTGAAAGTCTAGCGGGGTGTACGCAGCTGAGTTATTAAGAGCCAGGGCCACATGCGCAAGGTGGGAATAATGTCCGGGTACAGGGCATTCAGGTATCGACACTTTTCCATCGGAGGAAAAAGAAGATGGAGAGTAAAGTCCGTGACTTGATTGTAAGGGAGGGTGGGTGGCCGTAGATAGCGGGGGTGCTGAGAAGCCAAGGTGTGAGGATGGTTCGGAGCTCGGTTGCGAGAAAATGAGCCTGTGCTGGTGTAGAGCATGCACTTCGTGAAGTATACTATTAGTCTGCTTATAATCTGTGTGGTCCGATGATGTGGCACCACGCGGGTACGCGTAGGCAGCTGCCGCGTCATCCTCGCCATCTATCCAATCTTCTTCGCCATCGCTGTCGTTTGTAAGAGGCATTGACGAATCAAGCGGTTTTGCCCACCCTCTCTGTGCACCGTCTAGCACTGGAGGATGTATCCTGCGTTTCTTAGCGCGACACTCACGTGAAAACAACTCTGGATGAGCTTCACGATGTGGTAGAGGTCTGATAGGTCGATTGGGAAATGGTGTTAGCGAGGGAGTTTCGTCCTGCGATGGCGGGGGTGTTGGAGGACGCTGCCGCTTGAGCATCATTGTTCAATAATCGAGTGGTTTTGCTGTCTGGTCAGACTCAGTAGTTGGCTTGAAACATACGTGCGGCACCCGGTCAATGTAATTTGAGCCACAAGTGGAATTTCCATTTCGGGCTGTTGTGGACACCAAGCGCAACTGTGGCTGCAATCTTCGTCAACTCCATGACATACGTCGGTTCTACTTACTACTGATCAACATCAACAACTAGCACCTACTGAAATGGCAGACATGGACGTGTTCTCTGCGATGGGCATTGCTGGATTTGGAAAAACAGCGAAAAAGCGCGAACTCGATCCCAAAAGGTTCGACAAGACGAAACGTGAAGAGGTCGTGGTCAGTCTGATATTTTTGAGTTGTCGTGTATTCTCTAACATGTTCTTTATACTTAGCTGCCCAAAGTAGAGGAGAAGCCTTTACTACCTCAATCAGGGCCTAGTAAACTGTCTACTGGGATACCATCTCAATCCGACGAGGACGAGGACGATCCCGGGCCTCCCCTTCTACCAGCAGGCCTTTACCAACATGATGTTGATGGTGTGGGCAACGAAGACAACGAAGACGACAGGGCTGACTCTGATGAGCCCGAATACGACCCCGGCGCTTTCTCGCTATCGGCCCCCGAGTTCCCGATCACACACGAAGCAACGCTCAAAGAGCACACTAAGGTCATCTCCGCACTAACGCTGGATCCGAGTGGTGCGCGTGTTTTGAGCGGTTCGCATGACTATGATTGTAAGTTGTGGGATTTTGGTGGAATGACGACGCAAACGAGGTCCTTCAAGACGTGGGAGCCTGCAGGCAGTTACTATGTACGTGGTCCTAGTTTTTCTGGGAGGAGAATGTGTTTGACATCGGAAGACAGGTTAACGATCTGAAGTATTCCAATGATGGTCAGCAGTTCCTCGTAATTTCAGGAACCCTTCAAGCCAAGCTCTTTGATCGGGAGGGCGAGGAAAAGTACGTTCAATCAATCTTCTTTCGGGGCAGAATAGCTTGAATGACCTTAGAGCAACGTTCGTCAAGGGCGATATGTATATCAGAGACATGAAAAACACAGCGTACGCGGCGTTCCATGGGCATGGTGGGAATGCTTTGCTTATGTTTGTTTTGTAGTGGACACGTCGGGGAACTATCGAGCTGCGCATGGCATCCGAAGGATAAGCAATATTTTATTACGAGCTCAGCAGATTCGACCATTAGGCAGGCTCTCACGTTACTTTCAGCGACCACTTTCTAATTTTATAGGACAGAATATGGGACGTCGAGAATAAACGCAAACAGAAATCTGTCATTGTTGTCAAATCAAAGGAACGTGGTGCACGGACCAAAGTTACGACGTGCGCTTATTCTACTGATGGTACCCTCATCGGGGGAGGTAAGTGCCGTTAAGCTCGCATTGATCATGGTGTATAGTAATGGTTGATCTTAGCATGCCTGGATGGCGCATTGCACATGTGGCAGGCATCATCCAATTTTGTGAGACCAAACATGACAATTGAGGGCGCACACACGAAGGGTACGGAAGCAGGATCTCTAGTGTTCTCCGTGGATGGAAGGACGGTGCTGACCAGAGGAGGGGACGATAGCGTCAAACGTACGTACAAATGCAATCTTCTTGGTGTGCTTGGCTGACACCAGGAACAGTGTGGGATCTACGAGCGTTTAAAAAACCACTCGCAACGTATTCGGAAGCTACGACACTGTACCCTGGCACAAATGCGGTATTCAGCCCTGACGAAAAGTATATTCTGACCGGAACAGGATCGTCTGCGAAGGGTGGGCGAGGCAAGCTGACATTCCTCAGCCGAGATAGTCTCAGTGTTGTGAAGGAGCTCGACATGGATACAACGCCAGTCAAGTTGGTCTGGCATTCCAAGATAAATCAAATTATTGCGGGACTGGCAAACGGGACTGTTTCAGTATTGTATTCGCCGGAGACGTCATTAAACGGTGCCAAACTGTTACTATCGAAGGGAGCACCGAAGCGGCCAACGGTGGAGGATATGTCAGACGCGCTTGCTGCACCGACGATCCTGACACCGCATGCATTGCCGATGTTCAAAGATGGAGATGGAATAGTGAAGGGAATGAAGAGGAAGCGGGAAAAGGACCGAATGGACCCGAGGAAGAGCAGGAGGCCGGAGCTACCTGTGACAGGACCTGGTCGGGGAGGGCGGGTTGGTGCGAGTGCGACGCAACACGTTGTACAAAACTTGGTGCGGGATACGACGCGCGACGAAGATGTGAGTGATTACGTTCTTACCTTTCTTTACATCGCTTCGCCACAAGATGTTCTCGCACAGCGTGATTCGATATGGTGTCACAATCACGTGCTGGTATTTTTGTTTTGTTTTGATGGTTTCCATGTTGATTGACAAAAGCTGACTGGCGTTTGTTCTTTCTTCACTTTTTATTTGACGACTGTAGCCACGGGAGGCACTATTGAAGTATGCGAAGAAGGCGGAAGAGGATCCTCAATGGACTTCAGGTGAGCATCATGTGTTGTCTCAGCTGCGGAGGGGGAGGGGTTGCGGAGGGGCCGTAGCGGAGTCTGAAAAGAAGTGTTTTGGAGTATTTGTTTTGATCGGATGACTGACGTGGCATTGTTTTCGGTTTCCCAGCATGGCGACAAAACCAGCCCAAACCCGTTTTTGCGAACGTCTCAGAGGACGAGGAGGAGGGGCAAGAAGAGTGATTGGGGATTATATGGATTGGTATGGATTAGAGAAGGAGTTTGTTTGTTTGTTTTTACTCTGTGTGAGATCTGAGGTGTGAGTAATTTTTGGTGGCCCCTGCGCAGGTCAAACCTTAATTCCTTTCGCCTATAAAGACCCAATGGCTGCTTTCCGATTCCCCAAATCCTAAATCTTCCTCCTCTGAAAACGTCACGCTGTGTGACACATTAGTCACGCGCCACTCATGAACGCGAGCGCGACTACCGAACAACATACTCCCGTCCCCGTCCCCGTCCCCGTCCCCGCCGTCACTGTCGTTAACGGCGACAATGTCGACAACGGTACACGCCATCCCCTACTTAATTACTTATCTCAGCTAACTTCAAATGTATAAATTTCTGTAGACGTTAATCTTGACGATATGATCCCGGACTCTCAGACGGATGCTCCCACCTCTCTAAAGTCTGAAATCCTCGACTCTGCCTCCACTCGCGTAGAAATTTCAACCCCTCTTGATCCAGGTTCGTTTCCCTGAATATTCTTTTGATTTTCTTCGTTCTTATCGGAACAGAATCCATCCCAATCCATCCTCCGAGCGGTACACCACGACCACAAGAAGGCCAGCTGTTGGACGATGTAAAGATGTCAGAGGAGACACCAGAAGTAGTTGATGGCTTGGAGACGATGAACCAATCCTCAGATGTCCCGACCACCAACGGCGCTTCTAATGGCGTCAACGGTATACACTCTACTGACGCTGACGGCGACGTCCATATGGAACAGTCACCCACCACCAATGGTCATGGAGATATCACACCACGCCAATCATCGCTGCCTGCTGTGGACTCTGCGCCGTCGCGTGCTACTTCCAACTTCGACTATCCACAGCAGCACTCCAACACTATGGATGATGATGACGAAGCTAGGCCACCCCCAGCTAAGCGCGCGCGCAAATATTCGGACGCTGATCAAGCATCTATTGCCAACGTAAGTACCTCTGTCGCTGTGCGCCTCCAGAGGCGTGCTAATTCTGCATGTCTCCTTTCTTATCCTCGTTCTGCCGACCCTGAAGACTGGCTCTCCCCCTCCTGTTACAGCGTCCTCTGTGCAAACCAATGGTGACACTGTTGTCTCGAGTCCAACCCCAGCACCACCTACACCTATGGGTGCTAATATATCGACCATCAGCGCTGCGCAACACCGATTCTGTTTATCCACGATACGCTCGCTCAAGAAACTCAAGGATGCTTCCGCGTTCTTGCGTCCCGTCGATCCTGTCGTTCTCAATGTTCCTCATTACCCGAGCATCATTAAGAACCCGATGGACCTTGGCACCATTGAGCGCAAGCTCATGTCGTCCAATCCCGCCAAACCAGATCTCAACCCCAACAATCCGCGTTACTACACCGCAGAGGAGTTTGTTTTGGACGTACGACTGGTTTTCAGCAACTGCCTCACGTTCAATGGCCCGGACCACGTGATCTCTCAGGCAGGGAAACATGTTGAGACTGTCTTTGATAAACAGATTAAGCAGCTTCCACCTCCGGCTGAGGTATGTCCCTTTTCGTAATTTGCTGGGTGCATGACTCATTGGTACAGGTGAAGCCTCCTGTGGTCAAAAAAGTTGCAACTCCTCCTCCTCCGCCACCGCCCCCAGCTCCTTCTAAGAAAGCCTCTGTGGCCCCTGTTCGCCGTCCTTCGACCTCAGTTCCTGTTATTCGGCGCAATGAAGCCGAGCAGGTATCTGCACGACCGAAACGTGAGATCCATCCACCTCCTCCCAAGGACTTACCCTATGCCGATGCGCCGAAGAAGATGCGCAAGGCAAAGGTTCCCAAGGATGATGGCACTGTGGAGCAGCTCAAGTATTGTGCAAAGATTTTGAGTGATCTGCGGCGACAGCAGCATTGGGACATCGCGCATCCGTTCTATGAGCCCGTTGGTACGTCAACATGTAATATCGCGGCGTGAGCTCACATCTCACGTGAAACTCCACAGATGTGGTTAAGCTTGATATCCCAACATATCACAAGATCATCAAGAGGCCGATGGACATGTCGACCATGCGGAAGAAGCTCGAGGCTGGAGAGTACCCTAACGCCACCAAGTTTTACGATGACTTCAAACTCATGATCCGGAACTGTTTCTCGTTCAATCCCTCCGGTACGCCCGTCAATCAAGCAGGGGTCGATTTGCAGCGGCTGTTTGATGAGAAGTGGAAGCATCTACCACCCCTTCGGGACGTGAGTGATGAGGAGGAGGAGGAGTACGAGGAGGAAGAGGAGGAGGAAGAACGGAACCGTAGGTGTATCTCGCATATCCAGTGTGACCGTCTGCTGATGTGCTCGATATACACAGGTAGGATCGCCAACATAGAGGCGCAGATTGAGTCTATGCGCGGCAATCTTATGGCTCTCAAGAACAAACCGGCAAAGGAGAAGAAGAGAAAGGAGAAGAAAGAGAAGGCTCCTATTGCTTCTAGCTCCAAGACGGCTGCATCACGCGCACCGAAGGCGGCTCCTGCGACCAATGGCAAGCGTAAGCCTACGAAGAAGCCCGTCGCCGAAGACGACGTTCTCTCCTTCGAGCAGAAGAAAGATTTGAGCGAGGCAATCACCAGTCTCGATGGGGTCAAGCTTGAGAAGGTTATTCAAATCATTCATGAGGGCGTCCCAGAAATCCGTGATGTAAGTCAAATCCACAGGATTGGTTTTTCATTTTAATGACGTCATATCCAGAGCACCGAGGAGATCGAACTCGAGATTGATGTACTACCACCACATGTCCTCACTAAGCTGTACAACTTTGTGCTTCGACCACTGCGGCAACCAACACAGAAACGCAATCGAACCGCTAAGGGCACGGGTACCGGTGGCCTCAAACGGAAGAGCATGGATGAGACTGCTGAAGCCGAGAAGATCCGTAAATTGGAGGAGCGGATGCGGCTGTTCGAGGATCCCAACGGAGCTGCAGCTGCGTCCAATGCTGCACCTGTGCTATCTCGTCAGCACGACAGCGATCATTCATCGGACTCTTCTTCAGACGACAGCTCGGGCAGCGAGTCGGAGTAATTACTTTTACCTTCCTGCGATGTCCGCGCGTGTTGTGTACATATTGGGTTGTTGCACGGCGTCGTTCGGTGATGCCGGTAGACGTATTTCTTCATCCCCGCTTATTGTTCTCCTTTAATTCTGACTGTCCTCTTGATCTTTATAACCTGCAGAATTTTTTTTTACTTGTTCATCTCAGCTCTCTCAAGCAAACGTGCATACATACATCACCAAAATTAAAGAATAGCAATGTAGTTAGTTGATAATTTCAGTTGTGTCTGATGGTCATCTCATTGGAAACCTCGCAGTCGCTGACGACCCCCATCTTAACCAGTCGGACTATACCTACTTATCCCTTAACTTCCTCAGTTGATCTGGAATACTCTTCATCGTCAATAATGACCTAGGCCTCAGGCCCTGCATTTCGCCATTTTTCCTGACCTGGGGCCCAGGCTGCGTAATTTCGTGATTCTAGAATTTTCGCTTACTTCCCCGGCGCGTAAAGAAGGAACGACTATCTTTTACGCATCTGCCTAGGGGAGACCAAGATAAGACCCCACACCAACGACGACAACACATGATTTTGTGCTTTACACAGTACCGATCTGCGGGGCACAGCCATACACTGCCGTCGTCGTCTTGAAACGTCTTTATCATCCTCGGCCCCATCTAACCACCGCCTGCATCTAGCGTGGGCCCCCTTGCGGCACTCAGAGATCTAGGGTTGTCTGTTACGTTTTGGAACTTCACCGTCATTTACCTGGTACGAGACTAGTTACTGTATTGATTGTCGTAGGCATTTGCTGGACGAGCGCACGGAACCCTAAGACGAGGGTGCAATAAATTCGCGCGTTCGAATCTAGCTACTACTCTCATTTCCTCGACAGCATCGCCATGGTGATTTGCCAATTTGAAAGTTGTCGATGCATGCAGCTCCTGAAATGCTCAGACTTTTGTGTGACGGTACATAATAGAAATATTAAGAAAGCATCTAGAGCGTCGCTCTGCTCCTGGACAGTCACGAAGCACAATGACAGGCTCTAGCCATAAGAATACATTCAGGCGTCTACCTGCTGATCTTCTACCTCTCCCGACCTAAGTGTGAAAATATTTCATTGCAATCCCAGGGTAATGCTCAGTCGAACTCAGGTCGTTCAGCTTTCACCACAGCGCCAGGATTTAAGCTCGTTGACTTCTTTCCATCCCAATAACCTGATCCGATCGGGGCCCACATGGGCGATGCGAGGGAGCATGGAGTAAACGATTCGAGTGACGGCATCGATATTCCGTATGCGAGCGGAGCACACATCCAACTCTGCTAGGTAGGTGTAGCGAAATGACTCGGCTTCGGGATCGATATCAACATTCACAGCATTGATGTATACTTGCGGGTATTCCAAGTGGGGACAATGACGGAGTGCTGCGAACAATCCACGGAATGTAACGGGAGGTCTGTCCATGAAGCGCAGGACCGCAGGTCGTCCAACTTCAGATGGCGAACGTGTGGCTAACTTGACATGACTTCCAAAAGAAGGTCGTTATGTAACAAGGTATGTAGATGGGTCAATCAACAGAGAGCGACAGAGTCCGCAACTGTGGGGAACAAAAAATTGTTTAACGGCTGCCTTTGTGTTTCATTAATCGTTAGTCTAGAGGAAATGACAATGTCTTCAAGGGTCTGGCATGCTTTGCACTATGACAGTGCATGAAAAAGCTGCTCAGTTTTCTGTCCAATTCAAAACACCGACGTGTATCTTGAACTTTTTCGGCGAGGTCAACGGGTGTTGTATGATTGTCATAACGTCTGCAACCAATTCTACATCATGATTGAAATAGAAGTCGAGAGTCGTGAGGTTGAGGAATTGACATTATCCTGGTTCAACAGGTCTTTATGCAGTCTCGTGAATCGACGTCGTAACAAGGGTAGAAGGGTTGGAGAGGTGTTTCCATGCCGCAGAGTCCAGTGATGGACATGTTAGATGCCTGAGCTATTTGCATGAAAGAACGGTTTCGGAAAGCAGTGACAGCTCATAAGCCGTGTGCGCAACGGAGCCCTTGCCAGTGATGGATAAACTCTCCAGTTCACGACACAAGGTCCCAATAGATCTCAAGTAGATGACCAGTGAGTTCCAATAACGCAGCATAGGGGACACGGTATCGGTATCGGGCTTCCAGTGAAACTCCAGGAGTCTCGGGAACACGCAAGCCCCGACGAGGAGGACTGCGCCGAGAATGTGGAAATAACTCTCGACCCCTACATAAAGAGCGCATGCGGGCGGTATGACGCAAGAATTGACGAGTTTTGTCCTCATATAATGGTTTGACAACGCGCCGACTTGAAGGATAGTATGACTGCGTAGATATGCTCAGTTAGTTGATAAACAAAGTGATCGACTGAGGCCCGCACCAACCATCATTGTGGTAGGATCATGAATTATGGGATGTAGCCTCGTTACAACCTAACAGTGGTACTATCCCTTTGAATTTCATGTCAGCCCGAAGCAAATCCACTGTGGGCTCGTAGAAGGTTTCAAGTTGCATGTTCTCGCAAGCGCTGCAAGAGATTTCTGAGCCAACCATCTCTCCGAGTCGTCAGAATATGAGTGCAGGCTTGGATTGGATGCACGAAATATCTCTAGGAGGACTTCGAAGTTCCAAGAGCCCGATGCATCTGATATGTGTAAAACTGGCGGTCTACAGGTGTTATATAAATGTGCAGCTCGCAAGACGCAGGAAGACGCGCACAATACACATGCCAGAGTTTCAATTGCAATTTGGTTCCGCGGAAACAACGGAGCACTATCCTTGACCAATACACGTAACTTTAAACTTGAGAATATGTACAGACAACGTACGCACCCAGTCATAGTATAAAGGATTTAGAGCTCGAAAGTTGATATAATATAACGTGCTGGAGTGATGTAATGTATTTACTGACATGGACAAATGGGAAGAGATATAACCTATTTGCGTTTCGAACTGCCACCCCGCTTCCACTGCTGCCAACCTGTTCTTGCTTGGGGAGCAGCAGGCGGGGGAACTGGAGCCGTTAGACTGCTTGAAGCGGGCGGGACAACAACAGCGGGGGAAAAACTCTGAGGCTGCGAGAACGTCGGCGCTGGGGCAGAGGTCTGGTCCCGTCTACGAAAGTCGGATGGTGCAGCAGGTCCCCAGCCGCCTCGGGTGTGCGGAAAGGGTGGTGGCCCACCAGGCGGAGGGGCACTGGTTGGAAAAGGAGGAAGGGGGCCGCTCGATGGATGCGCACTTGCTGGCGGGAATGGGGGCGGACAGCCTGGAGGGGGTACACTCATAGGAGGCATCGGGGGAGGAGGCGGGACTACATTGGGTGGTGGTGGTGGTGGTGGTGCAGTGGGAGGTGAAGTGACCGACAGGGAACTGCCGGTGGCAAGAGACGTCCAGCCGCCGGTGCGAAATATCGGTGTAGTACTTGCTATACCGTGAGAAGTTAGCGTAGGCGCTGGTGGGGGTGGCGCTGGTGCAGATGGTGCAGGGGATGTACTGGAATCCAGAGAAGCCCAGCCTGACCTTCTGGAACTAGTTGCAGGGTCAGCTGTTGCTGAAACGGTTGCCCAACCAGCCTTCTTGAAGTTACTCGGTTGTGCCTCAGAA